>CM024586.1:426371-635542 GCA_014182565.1 Eucalyptus marginata
TTTATGCCCTGCATTGAAAAAACATCTCTTCAAAGTCGTCAAGGACAAGGCCCTAACCTTCGGCCATGTTATGGACACGCCAAGGAACAGGAGGATTTGGCAAAGTTGGGGGACTTGATCCCTCTATTTTCTCTATCTAATTTTTCTCTGTTTTTTCTTGAGGGTTGCCGTTGTTTGGTTTCCCCTTTTGTTTCTTTTGAACCTCGACACCCTTCCACTCTTAATGACATGTTTGTCACCATGACTGCAAGTTTTATTAGTGCCGAGTTTACCTATTTGTAAAGCTCTTTTTGGTTAAAAGTCAATACAATTCTTACCTTACCAAAAATAATAATAATAATAATAATAATAATAATAATAATAATAATAATAATAATAATAATAATAATAATAATAATAATAATAATAATAATAATAATTGTGAAAGCATTTGCCAATGATGTTTTCATTAATCAAAAATGAAAGTTGGGGCTCGAAGATGATTAGATACCGTCTTAGTCTCAACCATAAGCGATCTTAAATCCAGAATCCGTGGATGTTGCTTTTAGGATACTGCCGGCACCTTTTGAGAAATCAAAGTTTTGGGTTCGAGGAGAGTATGGTCACAAGGCTGAAACTTAAAGGAATTGAAATAGAATTATGATTGAACCTAAAGTTAGAGTTTTTTTTTTAATGGGATAAAAAATGGTTTAAGGTAGAATTGAAATATGATCTAAAATTGGAGGTTCTTTATAAAATAAAAGGTAGAATTGGGACGAAAATTAAAATTGGATTTTATTTAGGATATAGGCCCCTTTTTTGTTCAAACATTTAATGGTATGAGGATCGAAGAAGACAAATGATTATTAAATTATGATTTCTAGTGAGTTGCGGCCCTCCCCAAATTTGGGCGAGGTAATACTTTTATTTAGGCCCAACCCAAAAAGTGGTTAAAGGTCACATAAAATCTTGTGATTCCGATCATTCTAAATGTGGAAATAAGCATGCCCCGTCATAGTTGATTTAGATTCATAGGAAGCTTGAAAACATGAAGCATCCCACCTTTGGCGGAAAAGAAATAAGGCCCAAAAATCCCTTGGAGCGGCCAATGAACTCGGGTAGGCTTTGTGCCTTTTCAGAGGCATTTTTATTCGAAAAAGAAAACACATTTCTCCGTGTCATTTACGTGCACATTGAAAACATTCAAGAAAGCATAAGTTTGCCCCATTTTTATTGGTAAAAAGAAAAGGGTAAGTTCTTCTCAAGCGTAGGTTGAAAGATTGGAGATGGATGATCACTGCAAATGTGAAAGAAGTGTAATGAGAATGCTGCGTCATGGACTTAAATGAACCTAGCTACGCATTTTTGCATGCGAGAAGTACGGGATAAAGTCAATCGAGGATTTTTACATTATTATCAATTTTCTTGTAGTTAACAGTGGTTCTTTGAACCAAATGCTATGTGAAAAGTGTCAAATGAGTATGCGATGAGCACATATTTGCCGGCTGGTTATTATTTTCACCAATAGTGAGCTCAAGGAATCATTGGGTCAAAGTGATCACGTTCAAGGGAGCGATTAGGTCAAAACAATCAAGTTTCGACGGTACCTTAGAGGAATTTTGAAAAATTGGCGCCGCTTCAGGGGATTCCAAATCCAAACGAGGATGTGCAGCCCCGCTTGGATCTTAAAGAGTAGGCCCTATCGCGTCTTTCTTACTTGGATCTTAAAGTTTGTGAATATAGAGAAACTTGATTAGGTAAATTAAAATATTTAGGGACTTGATTAGTGAAAAACATAAAAGCAATGGGGCCAAAAGGTAGAACTTTTCCGGACGAAAGTCAAATAAACAGGAATCATCACATGTGATAAGAATGTAGTGGCATAGAAAGCATGTCCAAATTAAAGCAACTCAAGAAGAGCATCATCACATTAGATTATATGCAGCGAGATAGAAAGCTTATCTAAATTGAAAAAATAAACCCGAATCACTCCATTTTCCAAGAAAACATCGAAACCCGTCGATTGGGAATATGGTGTCAAATATGTAGACGAGTCATGAGGATGATCGTTGTATGACGTGAGGGTGACGGAGGCCGGCGCCCAAGTTCAACGCTTCAACAGGGGTGGCGGAGTCTCATTCCCATCATTCCCCACGTCAGGTGTGAACGGGCGAGGGACGTTGAGCCTTCAACCTTGATTATACGCCCGCACGCCAACGCAGGCATCCCGATTAGTCTTCGTACACACATCATCCAACAAAAAATAGTTATTTTGACGATGGAGAAACTATTGGTTGTTTTATCTGTATTATCCCGCATAAGAAAATTGGAAGGACATAAGTCACTTTATAAGTGTGACCCTTTTCTAATTTATTTAAAGGAAGCATTAGAGTGTGGGTTAGACTCCATGATACCCACATGCGGATGCGCGATTACTAGGCATACTTAACATGTACCCCTTTATTTTGGCGTGGTTTAATTAACACTAACCCATTTATTTTTATTTTTATTAGTCAAAATGTGTATTTGTTCATTTAATATTTTAAAAAATTATGAAATTATTGATTTTTAATTAGTTTATTTCGAATTTTATATATGACATTTCAATATAATTTTTGAAGTTATACTTATTCAGTTTGTAACTTTTCCTAAAGGGACATCTTTATTTACTTTGCAACTTTTCTCAAATGGATAACTTTATTCAATGCAACTTTTCCTAAAGGGATACCTTTGTTCAATTTGTAACTTTTTCCTAAAGGGATATCTTTGTTCACTTTGCAACATTTTCCAAAAAGTTACCTATATTCCTTAAGACTGATATTTATATATATGTTAGTTTTTGGCATGAATAAAAATAAAGTCATTTCGAGTCTTTTTTTTTTTTTTCAAAACTACAACCATCATTTCAATTGTTTCTTAAAGAAATCTTAGAGAAATATTAGAATTGTTATTTAATATTCTCAAATGATACTTTGTTTGTCATGGAGAATATTTGCCCGTGAACATTAACTACATTGTGGGGTAAATAATTTTTTAAAGAAAGTAATATCATACCTCAAAGTCTGACTTGATTATTCAATCCAATTCAAAGCTATATTTTCCAACATAAACTCTTTAATTTGCATTTACTTGGGGTTGACATTCTCTTTTCCTTGCACATACAATATGTATGCATGGGTTGTCATCAACGAGACATCTGATATGCTTCATGCATGAGCCTTTAAGCACCTGCATAAGGCCAAAACTCAATCCCATGCTAGCTAGAGGCGGGAGCTGGATAGAGCTAAACGGGCGTGGTTTTAATTATATTCAGATGCAAGCATTCGGCTAAGGTTTGCTTGAGCTTATTCTATGGAGGATTCATATATCTGATAAAAGTCACTTGATTGACATCAAATGCAAGCTAGTCTACCTGTAGCAAACAATTCTGCCTCCTTCATCTTATGAAGATGTACAGGATTGTGCTACACCGAGAGAGCGAGCTTTAATACATGGATGAACTGAATTTCTAGTTTCTATAGCTACTTAGGAAGGATGGCCATGTGGGTTCCGCTTGAGGAATGAGTTGGGAGGAGGGTGGAGGGAGGAGGTGGTATGGAGATGCACGACAGCACTGCTTCTCCTTGTCGTCCGACTTGCTTGGAGGCCATTGCACTCAAGGATTATTGTTAGGAGTTATTTGAAAGGGGAACCACTGGTATTTATATGCGTGGTTATTGACTGGAGTAGGTGTAAGCATGATTTGGACAAGCAGTTCCCACCTTGGAATCGGGAACTGTCCACTAAAGACCGGTTCTGAAAAATTAAAACCAAGACCCACCTGTTGGCTTCATGAATCCACCTGAGAATCGAACCGCTGGTTTGGTCCGGTCCGATTTCCAAGTGAGTCCATAGAATCGGTCCCTAATCCCTACAAAATTGCATTCATCAATTAATATCATGATGAGCCTAATTTCTATTTAGAGCATCAAAGCTTGTCTAGCCTTATATTCGGGTTGACTTATGAGCCATTGATTTTGATTAAAAATTAAAAATCATAAAATGAAACGAATAAATAATACTCATTAGCTAAAAACTTAATTCCCTCAAAAGTCATGGTGTGGCCCCCTTAAAGTTTTCCTATTGGAGAAACATTTTCAAATGATTTTGATGATGTCCAAACTATTCTTAGCATAATATTTACTATGGTATATGTAGATGTTTATGCCGAAGGACTGCACAATATCCAGATATGATTCATTGAAAAGAAGTTCGCAAAATGTCCTGATACGGCAAATAGTACCAATCAATCTAAAAGATCAGTAGTTGATGATGTTGATGTTGATGTTGAAGTTGTAAAGATCAGGTAGATTGTGCTAAAGTACATTTGATGATGTTCATTGGATTAGCTAAAGTAATCGTTGTGGTCCTGGATTTGTACAGCAGCAGAATCCAAATAAAGTATGTAGCGGAGCAGTTAGGTAGTTTGACAGGTTTGTCAAAGGTTGCAACAAGAAGATAGCATCAATTGTCACTTTTGGACAGTTTGCATAGGTTCAAGGAAACGGATTGTATGGGCAGTTCCATCTATGAATGGCAGCTCAACAGAAACTGTCCAATAGCTATATGCTTCTCTAGACCATCTTCGACGGACAAATTGAAGGTGGATATAAAAGGGAAGACCTCAAGAGCCATGAAGAGTGTGCTACTTAAAAATCAGGAAGCTTACTTTTTGTTGTTTCTCTTAATTATATGCTCTCTATCATACTATTTAATATTCATGCTATTTAATAATTGTGCAAATGATTAAATGTACAAGAGTGAGAGTTGCAGCTGAGTTTTGATAGAGAGATCTATCTTGTAAAGGATAAGTGCAAGTTAATTGTAACTTTCCAAGTAAAATACTAGTGGAATCTAGCCCACTTTGTGGCTATTAATCTGAAGAGTAGACGTAGATTTGTGGATATAGTCGAACCACTATAATTCTCTGTGTGCTATTGTTTTAATCTAATTTGCTCTTTTTTGTACATAGTTGTTTCACGGCTTTTCTAAAGATTACATTGACCTAATCTTCACTTAGCAATTAGCTAATTTTTGCGAAAGATCATCAAAGTTCGAAAACAACCTATTCACCCCCTTTAGGTTGTATTGCTAGCCACCAACATTCTCGACACTAGAAACATGTGGAGCATGTGGAGGATTAGTCTTCACATTAAAAATCCTAACCTTCTTAGAAGTTAAAACATTAATCATTTGATCCATTTTTTTTTCAACGTCAAGCTAATTTAGTCATAAGAATACTAAGGAGAGACATAATAATACTCTTAAAATGAGCCGTTAGCTTTTAATTTCGTATCATTGCAAAAAGCGCCATAACATTTATGTACATCTCCAATTGGTTCTCTCTTTCTTCTACATTTGTTTATTTTGTTTTGATTGAGAAAACAAGTTAAGAGATTATTAGAATGACAAAAAAAAAAAAAAAAAAAAAACATAAGTAAGGGGTTTAATTCTATTACACACCTAAGAGATAAATTTAACTACAAATATACATATATGTATATGTATTTTTATATATATATATATATATATATATATATATATATGTATGTATGTATATTTGGTCGAAAAATTACAAATTAACTAAGTAATTGAAATGTAGTTTTTTTTTTTTTTTTTTTTTTTTTTAAGTATATATTTGCTAGTCCAGTCTAAGTGGGTTGGCAGGTGGTTCCATATCTAAATCCAAGAACCAAATCAATACTCATTGGTTCCACTAAATTGGAATCGGGAACCAAATTGGCCTCATGGGAACAGTTGGTTCCAGTTCTGATTCTGGACGGGTTTCGATTCTTTTGCATACCCCTGGCCTCGGAGAGCAATGATTGTCATGAGAAGACTCCATCTCGGCGAGGACTTTACAGAAGAAATCAGAGTTGCAGGGAAGTGACAGAGGGCCTTGGCTGCGGAATCCATACTCCAACTCGGCATCCTCCAGCAAGGACTTGAACAAGGGGTGGTTCACATACTCCATCTTCACCACGAACCTTTCTTTCTGGTCCCCCTCTCCCACATACACCGGGAAGCATCCTACTGGAACTAGAGCGGGAGCCGCCGCCTTGCTTGTATTATTCGTCTTCAGCCATTTTCTAAGTAACCTCTTTATCACCGTGTTGATCCTCCAGCTCTTCTTAATTGTATGGACATTCGACTTCTGCATCGCAACTCCCATGTTTGTTGTAGAGCGAAGATATGACCCCAAGAGGCACAAGCTAAACTAGAATCAGATTCACCTCTATACATATGTCTAGGGAAATTAGAGCGCGGGATAATGCTAGGGTTCTGCAAAGGGGAATACAGATATATAGAAGAGAGAAGGAAATGTCAAGGCAATCCAACGCCGGTTGAATTTCAAAGTCATTCAAGGAAAATTCGTATCCTTAATGATAAAATATTCAGTGATTTCTGTTCACCACATCATCATCATCCCACGTGATGCGCATTTTTTTCAGTTTAGCCACCTAACACGTGCATTCTAATGTGGAAATAGATAACACAAATTAAAAATCTTTTTTTTTTCTCTCTTCCTCCTCCTTTGTAGCTACCACTCTAGCCGCTCTTATCATATTTCAGCCCTCGCTCCGGGCAACCTCCATCCACAAGCCCTCCACCTCGCTGTGGTCGTTGCACCAGCCATGAATTGAGTTCCCTCCTTCTGCCGGAGCCCAACGACAATCGGGATCTCGACCTCATTTGTTGCGGGCATGGACGAGGCTTTGTTTCAGATCTGGAAGTTGGCTATTCGGAAGACGAAGACGAAGACGAATAGAGGGAGCGGTGAGCAAATCTTGAATTTCTGAGTCAACTTTGGCATTCATGTTTGGGTTCCTTTCTTTTTTTCTCTCCTATTCTGTCGTTGAGCTGCAATGAAAAAAAGGAGACCTTTAACATTCAAGTTTTTGAGTTTCCTTTTTTCTCCCCAGCTTCCACAGATTTCCCCTAAGCCAGCTTCCACAGGTTACCCATAACTCAACGCACGGAGGTCAAGCTTGGAGGTGACTTTGGCCAGAGGAGGACGAAGAGAGGGGGACTTGATGAGCAGATTTTCAATTTTTTGTGATTGTCAAAATATATGTGTCAAATGAAGGGCCGTAGATTTCCCGCTCGCGTGCAAATGGGATAGTCAATGCCTGCGCTTTGGACGATCGGCCAAACGGAATGGACCAACCCATGTTTAGAGCTTTGTCCGAAAGAGGGTCGTTAAGCCTTGGTAAAACCGCGCATCAGCCGGTTTGAAAGGGGGAGAGGGGATTTCGTCGGGGTTCCTCTTCTTCTTCCTTCGGCCTTCTCCCCAGGGATTTTTGGAGGGGGGCTGGATTCAGAGAAGCTCGAGAGAGGGATCTTGAAAGGGAGAAATCGGACAGCGAGAGATATTGAGAGAACAACTGAGAGCGAGAAGGAGTTGTTCTCCGGTCATTTGGCCACGCCGGAGTCCCATTCGACGACCCCCGGCCGCTATCCTCGCCCTCCCGACCTTGCTTTTCCGGCACCCACATCTCCGCCGGCGAGTGTCTTCTCGGCCCCAACTTCCCTTTCCCCAAGGATCTTGGATCGGGGACACCAAGGCAATCGGCCATAGCTCGATTCGTCTCGAGCTCGCCATCTAGCTGCCGTCTGCGAGCCAGGTAGGGACCCTTCCTCAGCCCTCTGCTTCATTCTGCCTCGGTCAAGCAGGGACTGACAACTGTTTTCACTGTTTCGCTCTAGGTGGGTTCGGACCAGCCTTTCCTTGTCAATTTTGATTGTTGATTCGCTAATTTGTTGTGGGTCTTGGTGTGGGTTTGGTCTCCGAGTGAGTGAATATTCTTCCCTTCAATCGACGTACGCCAGGCGTTCGATGAGAGGCCTCTGAGGCGAGATTGAGAACGCTTCCGGTTTTGCTCCGTTTTGGTAAAACCCGAGACCGAGATTGTTGTTCCTCATTCGTGCGTGCTCGTGCTGAATGTGATTGGGTCACAGCCCATTAATTTCCGATCCTGATTGTTGATTCTTTGTGGATTACGACGTGAGCTCGAGTCTTGGACGAGTTAATGCTTCTCCCCCTCAATTGAGGCCCGCCGAGTGTTTGACAAAATGCCTGAACCAAGTTTGTATAGGTTTTCCTCTGATTCTGACTCAGCATCAAATGTATAGTGATAGGACTCGCTCGAAAGCAATCTTTCTTTAACCTTAGCCTATGTATTTTTTGGGAAGAGTATCACAGAAGTTCTAAACTTTTTGTGTTTATGTCAATTTAGTCTTGAATCTTTTAATGATACCAATTTAATCTTAAATCTTTTGACTTGATGTCAATTCAGTCCTAAGTGCCGATTTAGTTTTAAGTCTTTTGAATTAATGCTAATTTATTCCTAAATGTTTTAGTTTGATGCTAATTAAGTCTTCTGACTTATTTTAGCCGGATTTTGCAGTCTTGGACATTGGCTTGCTGATGCGACACTGTCGACGTTGACGTGGATAATTTTAATTCTTTCTCCTGCTGGTGGCTAGTTGGCCATCGGCCACAGTCGAATGGGCTAGCCTCGCGAATCTGGCCTAGGCAAGGGCGCCTCACCAAGCGCGGCCCAAGCGAAGGCCATGCCTGGTAAGGCCGCCCTAGCCTAGGGAGGGTCGGCCTTGTTGGATTCGGCGAGGGGAGCCCTCGACAAGGCTACTCTCACCCAGGCACAATTCGGACTCACCCGGGTCAAATCCTCGCCCCTCGCCAGGCTTCAGCCTTGCCTTGGCCAGGTGAGGCCAACTTGCTCAATAATGGTCGGTGGTTGGCCGGCACTGGCCAACCTTTGCCAAGAGGAAGAAGAAAGGGAGGAGAGAGAAAAAGAAAGAGAAAGGAAAAAAAAAATCAGAAAAATAATTTGAAAAATCAGAAAGATAATAAAGAAATTTAAAAATAATTAAAAATTATCACGTTAGTCACCAGGTGATGTCATGTCAGCGAGCCAACGTCCACGTCAATAAAATCAATTAGTTGAGAGAACTAAATTGGCACAAAACTAAAATGTTTAGGATTAAATTGGCATTATTTGAAAAGATTTTGAACTAAATTGACACCAAATCAAAATGTTTAGGACTAAATTAATACCATTAAAAGGTTTATGACTATTGGCATGAATGCAAAATGTTTAGAACCTTTTTGACATTTTTCCTGTATTTTTCTTTTTTAAATGTCTCTGTGGCTGCCTTTTTTTTTTTTTTTTTTTCCTTTCTTGTGTTTTATTCGGTGCCTCTGTGACGATTTCATGGTGGATATTGATGAGGGAATGAACCAAAGACTGTTACTGGTGTGCTGACTTCTTACGATATTTGATTGGATTTTTGCTGGTATCTTCCGTTGGATGTGGTACTCATCGGCTGGGCACCCTAATTGAGAATAGATTGGTGACAGGAGTGATAGTCGGTGTGGCCGTTAACATGGCGGCGATGGCGATAGTTTTCATCGATGGTGGAGTTTCGGTGTTTAAAAATGTTTAATTAGGCTTATTCTGAAATTGATATGGGATGTTAAAAATTTATGGGTGGCTGTGGTTGCTGAGATCTGAACGCCCGTTTGTTGGCTTTGTTTCGGTATCTACACTACTCGATGAGGTTCTCACGGTGGTTGCCGAGGAGGGTGTGTTCTAGAGATACCAATATCTGCAGTCGTTTTCGCTGGTGTTCGTGATATGATTCACTTGGAGAAGACAAGTGCTGTAGATTGGGTTTTGGGTTGCTAAGAAACCACTCGCTGTTCTTGGGCTTGGAAAAAAATCCTATCTCTTAGAAGCAAGATCCGCAATGCCTTCTATTGGAGGATTGGAGACGGCTCCTCTACATCCTTATGGTTTGACAACTGGCACCCTAAGGGCCCTTTGAACTTAATTTTTTCGAACTCGTTTATATACAATTCAGGGCTTTCTAGGCAGCCAACAGTGGCTGATCTCTTCTCTAATGCTGGGCAACCTCTCAAGGTGGTGCTTGAGTCTTGGGATCATCCCCTCCCGAGTCTCTCTTAGAATTTGGATTGTTTTGGCTGGAGGGAGAATTCGTCAGGACGCTTCACTGTTGCGACGGCATGGGAGACCTTCAGGCGAAAGAGGACTCACGTTTTTTGGCATACATTCGTCTAGAACAATGAAATTATATCACGGTATCAAGTAAACCTTTGACTTATAGGCTAAACGCAGACTACCCACTTAGACACTTTTATTGTCGTATGGAAAAATAGATAGTGGTGCTTGTGCCTTCTACAACAATGTACCGGACTCTATTGATCATTTATTTTTGGATGTTGTGTCACAGCCGGAGTTGCCTTCTTTTGGGTGACTAAATGCAATTTGCCTTGGCGTAACATGGTGTGGGAGGATAATCTCCGTTGGGCCATCACCATGCTTATTGCCATCACCATGCTTATGGGGAAAGAGTTTTTTAAGTGCATAGCCCGCTTCTCCTTTGGAGCGCTGTGTCATATTATTTGGAACAACAGGAATAATAGAACAAGCTCTTTCTATTCCGGCTATGAAGAATCATCTCTTTAAAGTGGTCAAAGATAATGCGATCACTGTTAGGAATGTTGAAGATAACATTAGGAATAGAAGGTTGCAGTGGAAATGGGGCATTGACCCGATCATCTTTTTTGGGAAGCGTTAATTCCCCCCCCCCCTTTTCAGCTGGTGCGGCTTGATTAAGGCAGTTTGTGCAGTTGGTGCAGTTGGTGCAGGTGCAGCAATTCTCACTGAATCCGAAGGATGGTTCCTTCCCTACCTAAAGGCATTTTGTTTCTGTTTGCCGATTGTTCATGCCATGCTTTACTTTCTTAGTTGGTAGTGGGTTGCCACGCCTGTGGCTTTTCCAGCATCCCTCCACTTATTATGATCCGTTGTTTTGAGTGTGGGTTCTAATGCTGTGTTCTTTTTCTTCCTTTTCTTTTCTTTTTGTTCACTCGATCCTTTTCAATATATTAATTACCTTTCACACAAAAAAAAAAAAAAAAAAACAAGTGCTATAGATTTGTGGACAACAGTAGGGAGATGATGAAGAAGACATGGAAGAAAGAATGGGAAAAGTATAAAAAAAAGTCCTAAAATTTTTGTAATTGTGTCGATTTGATCTTAAATCTTTTATTGGTGCTAATTTAATCTTAAACATTTTGATTTAGTGCCAATTCAATCTTTCTAGCTAATTTTAACTGAATATTGCTAACTAGGTGTTGGTCGGTTAATATGGTATGGCCTGTCACTAAGGTCTTGAGACCAATTGGAGGAAAGAGGGGGAGAAGAAAAAAATAAATCGCATGAAAGGCCGGAAAGGTGAGAGGGAATAGACCGAGAAAAGGAACAGCGACATCACTCTCACAAGGCCAAAAACTTCAATTCACAAACTGCGGAGTTATGTTGCAATCCTTCTCCAACTCCAATTCAATCTTACAAGGCCAGAAATGCCACGCACGCATGCAATGGTGGTAAGGAATTGTCGGCGGTTGCTAGGCAGCGCCGTTAGATGTCATGATGTCGTCAAGTTACTGGACTGCCACTAGAACACCGATGATGGAATGAAGAGCGCCAAATCTGCTGGGTGTTCCTGAAAAAAGACTCAGTGATGCCAAGAGGACTGTCGGTGTGGTTCGAGATCACCTGTTGTCTGGTTGCAAGAATCCACGAGGAATCACCGGTGTTGCTAAACAGGTCAAGCTATTGAGCCAACATCGAGCGATGAGCGTATTCGTTGGAAGAAATCATTGAGGTCGCTTGTGAGGAGGCTAGGGATGCAGTGATGACACGATCCACATACTTTTGATGGCGTGAACGTGTGTGGACCCCCCCGTGTGCGATGACTTCTTATGGAAATATGCTAAGTTTTGTCGAGAGGAGAGATCGCGAGAGTGCTCACTAAATGAGACGAAAGTGTGAATCCTCTGGAGGTCCTCTTCTCGTAGCTTAATCTGGACAAGAAACGAAAACACAATTGCAATAATTTGAATAGCAAAATGGAATTGCACACGGAACAAATTTTTAGAATTATGTTCTATTTTCGCTATGCTACTAATTAATATTTTGACTTGCTTTACTATTTTGACCGAGTCTGACTGAGGAAGAGTTACTAGGGGTGATCGGGTCCAGGGTGGGTAGGGTCAGACGTGGGACCCTGTCCCGACCCCCGTTATAACCGGTTCTGCTTTTTTGGACCCCGTACCCGACCCAGCCTGTTTGCATTGGACCGTTCCCGACCCACCTTGTTTTTCGGTCCAGGAACAGGGTTAACCCCGTTTATATTGGAACCTGTTTTGCATAAAAATTGCTGTACAACACTCATATGTAAGATAAAGCATTTAACACTCATATGTAAGATAAAACATTTACAATCTCGCCAAGAAGTCACTCGCCGAAGCTGTACATTTAATAGTCGAGACAAGTGATCATTTTAAGATATAATTTTGCTTGAATATTAAAAGGAAGAGGCGAGTTTGGGTTTATAAGAGTATATTGAAGAAGAAAACCATAGAGTGAAAGTGAAGTTCACTACACATTCAGTGAGGCAAGTAGCATCCCCGTTTCCAACAGAAGATAAGGATGATTAGAAAGTAAACTAAAAAACAACATTTCCTTTTGTCTTTGTTTCGAGGATAGAAAGCACTCTACAATAGATAAATGACAATAACGTCAATATAAAACCTCTCCTAAGATAGTATTGATTAGGAGATGAATACATTGCGAAGAGAAATGGTAGCACAGCTTTTTACCTGCTTTTGAGCCATCGAATTGCATGATAAGAAAAGCCGACAAATCGACCAGAGATATCAGATTCCAACTGAGTAAAGCAGCTGGAGAGATCACGAAATGAAAATGAAGTTCCATTAGAATAGCCGAGTAAAAGCATTACAAGAAAACCCATGAGGAATCAAGCCATCATGACAAAGTAAAATGTTAGTGACTCAATCAACCGACGGACGAAACGTTCAGGACTTTTGCTTTTCTTATCCCTCCAATACCGTCTTGACGGCCTACAACAACCGAGCGACACCGAACGAGATAGACCATCCATCGTCCTCAAACACTATACCTATGCATATGCACACAATGATTAATAACTCATCCCTCGTATCACCTACGACAATCTCATTGAATCCCTTTGTTAGTGAACAAAACTACGTCGCGGCAACCCCGACCTGTCATGCCGAGCCACCATGCTCCAAAGCAACATCAAAAGTCTCCGATAAACTTCGACAAGTAAGACAGGTTTGTTAAAAGAAGCATTTGCAACACAAATCCGTTCGTGATATTCCCCATTGCCAGAACCCCTGTCGGCCTGCTGCCCCTCCGCCTCTCTCACACACACACCCACCCGCACAAGTATTGTATCAAAACCATAACAGTTTCATAATAATTGATGTATAATCTATCGATGAAACTCGAAAGGTAAATGATTTACACACCATAACAGTTTCATAATCAATAGATTCAATACAAAATCAATCGGTGAAACGTGAAAGGCAATGCAACCATTTTAAAACTGGAATCCATTAGTGAAACCGGAAAAGTAAAATATTTAAGAATGAGAGAGCGAGCGGACCGAAGTAGCGTCGGGGTCGTCGCGCGGTGAGGACGAGGGACAGTGGCGGAGGCGGGCAGGCTGTCGCGGTGGGGCGGGGCGGAGTCGGTCGGCAGGGGGCGTCGCTCGGGAGTAGGCTCGGAGTAGATCTGTCGGGCGTCGAGCAGAGGACCCGGCGGGGGGCGGCAGCGGCCCGCGGGGAGGGCAGCGCGAGGCGGCGGCCAGGGGCTCGGCGGGGACGCGGCGGTGGTGCGAGCGCGAGGGTCGTCGCGCGGTGAGGACAGGGAGCGCGGAGCCGGGCTGTCGGCGCGAGGGGCGGAGGCGGGGCTGTCAGCGGCGGGGCGTCGCTCGGGAGTAGGCTCGGAGTAGATCCGTCGGGCGTCGGCGAGAGGACCCGGCGGCGGGGGCGGCAGCGAGCCGCGAGGGGAGCGGCGCGGGCGGGAGCTGCAGCAGGGGGCTCGGCGGGACGCGGCGGTGGTGCGAGCGCGAGGGGTGCGACGAGAGCGGCAGAGGCGGCGACGAGATCGGCGGACGGGTGGAGGTCGCGAGCTCAGGGAATTGGGGAAGACGGCGTCTGCGACTCTGCGGGTGAGAGAGAGGGGTAAAGATTGAAAGTACTGAACTACTGATTAGGGTTTTGCATGTTGTTTTTTAGGGTGGCTTAACCGGTTCTCCAACCGGTTCCCAAACCGGTCCGGTCGAACCGGTTCCCGGGTGGGTAATCCCTCGGAACCGGTTCCCGGACCGGTTCAAACAGGGTCTGAGTTTTGGGAACCGGTTCCCGGACCGGTTTCAACCGGAACCGGTTCCCGGACCGGTTTCAACCGGAACCGGTTCCCGACCCTGTTTTCCGGGTGGGCCGATCCGGGAACCGGGTTGACCCGGTCCGGTTGCACACCCCTAAGAGTTACAAGGCGTAAAACAAAAACAAAAAAATGCCGGGGCATACTTTATTTCATTTTTCACCCTTAACGAGAAATAATAAATAAAAAGAAAATAGGAAGGCCATTTAATTTCGACAAAATACTCACAGCCAAGTTTCATAGCCTTGGGTCCACTATCCCGATCATGATTTTCCAATTCTTCGTCGTGGCTTCGTTACATGCCTCATTTCATAGGAAACCTCTCAGTGGCTTTATTTCATTATATTACATCCATATCATAATTCCATCCATTTAATATCCCTTTGGTGTCCATTGACACAAGAGATGTCGTTTCTAGTCTATATCTTTCTATTTCTATATATGGAAAGTTAAAAAATCATTGTATAATAATATACTATATTCCATACCCATGTCGCCCATGGATTTGATTCTTTTAATCGATATAGGGATTCGTATTGAAAATAATTAGAAATCTAGGAATTCAAAGTGTACTATTAAGAATTGCCTTTCGATCGTTTTATATTTATTGGAATCAAGAGAAGTAATTTTTGGAGGGGAAACTATGCGTTTTTGGGATCTGCGTGCTCCTTGGTTAGAACCTCTAAGGGGTCCAAATGGATTGGACTTGAGTAGGCTGAAAAAAGATATACAGCCTTGGCAAGAACGTCGTTCCGCAGAATATATGACTCATGCTCCTTTAGGTTCTTTAAATTCTGTGGGTGGTGTCGCTACCGAGATCAATGCAGTCAATTATGTCTCTCCTAGAAGTTGGTTAGCTACCTCTCATTTTGTTCTAGGATTCTTTCTATTCGTAGGTCATTTATGGCACATGGGAAGGGCTCGTATGGTAAAGAAAAATGGAGGGGGGTACGAAATAACCACATAAGATGTGTTAGATGAACGTCAAGTGGTTAATATTATTCCACCAAGGCCAAAACTTCTTGTTTCCAAATGCAAATTTCTCCATTTGGATGTGAAAGGAGATACAAATAAAATAGTCAAATTTCATTCCCAATAGGGATTGGATTTCCCCTAATACTTCTAAATGGGTCATTGCGTATTTCACTTGTGCTTAATGTTTTCCGATTCAACTAGAAAAATAATATTCTATAAGAATGTGAAGAACTTGTTATAAGCAGATTTATTAGAGCCTTTGATTAATGGTGTTGGGTCAAAATCCCTTTTTGACTCTATGTCTATATCTTTCTATTTCTATTTATGGAAAGTTAAAAAAATCATCATATAATAATATACTATATTCTATACCCCCATCGCCCATGGATTTGATTATTTCAATGGATTTCCCCTGATACTTCTAAATGGGTCATTGTGTATTTCACTTGTGCTTAACGTTTTCCGATTCAACTAGAAAAATAATATTCTATAAGAATTGGAAGAACTTGTTATCAGCAGATTTATTAGAGCCTTTGATCAATGGTGTTGGGTCAGAATCCCTTTTTGACTCTACATCTATATCTTTCTATTTCTATTTATGGAAAGTTAAAAAATTATCATATAATAATATACTATATTCTATACCCCCATCGCCAATGGATTTGATTATTTCAATGGATATAGGGATTCGTATTGAAAATAATTAGAAATCTAGGAACTCGAAGCGTGCTAGTAAGAATTGCCTTTTGATTGTTTTAGATTGATTGAATTCAAGACAAATTAAATAGAATTGGGATGCTATGTGCATTCCATGTATAATACATATATCGAAAAGATATATATTGTAGATTAATCTATAGTAAGATTATATATATTTTTTATTTTATACACTACAACTTGTTACATTCCAATAAATTATAATAAGAATAACAGCTCGTATGGTAGAAAGAAATATACAATACGAAATAACCTTTTTTCTTTGTGAGTTTCGGGAATAACCCCATTCATAGGTCTGAGATCCACTTCTATGAATTGAAAGGTCTGAATGATCAATTCTATAGTCAGTCATTAGAATCAATAGATCTTCAAATAGTTCATTTGAAAAAATGGAAACCATTATTATTGGATGATCATAATAATTCCCAAAAATCGAAATTATTGATCAATGGAGGAACAATATCACCATTTTTGGTCAATAAGATACAAAAGTGGATGATTGACTCATTCCATACTAGATTTAATCGCAGGAAAACTTTTGATAACATGAATTCCTATTTCTCAATGATATCTAACGAGGCTCAAGTGTGGGGCCTTCCATTGTGGACCAAGACTATGCAAATGTAGAAATAGAAACTTCATTGACTTTCTCATAAACCGGCGAGCCTTCCACATAAGCAAGTGAAGTTGGCGAGCCGTATGATGGGCAACTATCTCCTTAGGTTTGGAGAACCCTAGACAGGCGGTGGAAACTACCAAGCTGGAGTATGGTAAGCTCAGAGGCAATTTCCGGTGGAGCAGTGAAATGCGTAGAGATCGAAAAGAACACTAGAGGTGAAAGCACTTTGTTGGGCCGACACCGACACTAAGAGGCGAAAGCTAAGGGACTATTTCGAATTGATGCATTTTAGTTAAAAGACCCGAAGTAGCAAAGCCTTGGGTAAAAATAGTACTTGGCGCGGTTATTGTGCTTAAATAATTTGTATGTTTTTTAAAATACGGAACCATATGAATAACGGAGAAACTCCATGAAAGAAAAATTAATGATTCATATAAATCACTTAACGGGAAATGTCCCGAATAAATTGAAATTAGAATTAGCGCAATTCGCAAAAGTAGAAGCCTTTGCAAAATTCGCTTTTGATCTCAATAAAGCTACCCAGAATCAACTGGCAAGAGGTCAACAATTATGTGAATTTTTTAAATAATCCTAATTAGTCCTTCTCACTATGGAAGAATGGGTAATGACTATTTATGTCACACCCCCATTCCATCTTTAGTATGAGAGCATGAGCTGGCAGGTTAGCATCGACGACCAAGGCAACATCGAACGTCCTGAAAGTCTTTTATCTTTGATTAAGTACATGTGGAAGCGATCATAAACAATCCCCGTACAAACAAACACAGAAGCCGAGCAAGACATATACAAGCCAAGCAAATAAAAGTAACATATATTCATACACAGATACACATATCAAAAATTATTTCGATTACATGCCCATCCTAGTCCTAGGCTACTTATTTTCATTTCCATACATGGTTGATCAAAAGGCTGGGGTAGCCTAGCTTCACTTTCGAGCTTCTCCTAAAAACGGCCCTCATCCTAGGCTCATTCGCTTACGACATTCCCGTGGCATCCATCGGAGGGATGAAACCACAAATGGGACTTATGATGTCCCCCTCAAAAATGAGGCACTGGGCCTCATACATGTGGGGAACCAAAGTGTCTACTCCTTCTTGAACCCAATCGGTGGTGGTACATTTCGGTAGGTTATGTCTTTTGCTACGTTTACTATGTCAATCACGGTGGTAAGCACATTGATGGGAAGGCCAGGACGGACGGGCGGTGGGGTTGATTCATCATCCATCACACACCTGAAATGGTGAAAACAATAAGAATGAGTCGGTGACTCGGTGAATAAAAATTCTTAATTCTCTTATAGGAGGATGTCTCATCGTTGATTCTCGAATACAAAATCACCATCCACTTGTCGATGACAAATCAATAGCAAGATTCGTGCCTTGCCTTACTTATGCATATGAACAACTCTCAATCATCTATGTGCTTTCAAGCATCAAAGACAAGGGTTAGTGCAAAAAAACAAACCATCCAAAGATCTGCGGCTTATAATCATTTTGGTCACTAAGAGAAATGCATGCATCACATAAGATCCGTTCAAGCACTAAGTGACCCGATGCAACATATGCTCAAATCGATGTAAAGACTCAACAGCACATATCAAAACAAACCCAACTTTTGCAAGCATCAACTCAAGCACCACACATGGACTTTCATTTTTTTTTTTCTTTTTTAGTATCATATTAGTCAAAATTAATCGACTCTTCCGGTAACTGGCGGGCATCGATCCTCCCTTGGCAATCGGCATCGTTCGATTCTCATTATCAAGACGGCATCTAGGGCGACCCCAGGCATCGGCCTCACCCAGGTCGGCATTGTTTACGATCTTAATATCGAGACGGCATCCGAGGCTTTACCCTAGGCTTTTAATGACCCGACATCCCTCATTGTCGGCATATAAGTCCATTGTGTGACTATGCGTTTTAAACATCAAACAATTCATTTTATGTTTAAACTTTTAGCCTAATGAAAGGCCCAAAGGCGTGCCATGCAAGGTGAACTAATGAATGACTCTTGTGTCTTATTAAATTAAACTCATACTGGATGGGACTTGGGCTCGTAGTCTGGACTTGGAACCGTTCGCTCAGGTGTCGACATTGACCCATGACTTGTCTCAAGTAATGACACGTTTCAATGTTGTCCCGAAATCAAGTGTGGGTCATGCACCCACCTTGGCACATGTCCAAAGTCACGTGAGACATTTCCTCGACATTCGAGTGTGCTCAACATCCATGCGAAACCATGAACTTACTTGATGCAACAACAAACAAATAGAAACACAACAAGCATAACAATACAAAGCCAACACAAGCAAACGATGACATGATCTTAAAATCGATACGCGTAGCACATCACCTTATCAAAGAGTTATGAAAGTTTACTTACAACTTTTTGGACCTAACTCCAAGATGCTTCTTTGGTGGTTAGTCAGCTTCTAGGGCGGCTTGAAGGAGGAAGGCATGAAAGAGAGGAGAGAAAAGGAGAGGAAAGAAGAGAATAGCTAAACCTTAAAATTTAAGAATGCCATCTCCTAATGAGGATGTGCAGCCCCGCTTGGATCTTAAAGAGTAGGCCCTACTGCATCTTTCTTACTTGGATCTTAAAAGTTTGTGAATGTAGAGGAACTTGATCAGATAAATTAAAATGATTAGGGATTTGATTAATAGAAAACGTACAAGCAATGGGGCAAAAGGTAGAAATTTTCCGGACCAAAGCCAAATAAATAGGAATCATCACATATGATAAGAATGTAGTGGTATAGATAGAAAGCTTGTCTTAATTAAAGCAACTCAAGAAGAACATCATCCCACAAGATTATACGCAGCGAGATAGACAGCTTATCTAAATAATAATAATAAAATAAACCCGAATCACTCCCTTTTCCAAGAAAACATCGAAACCCGCCGATTGGGAATATAGTGTCAAATATGTGGACGAGTCATGAGGATGGTCGTCGTATGACGTGAGGGTGGCGGAGGCGGAAGCCCAAGTTCAACGCATCAACGGGGGTGGCGGAGAAGACTCAACGGGGGTGGCGGAGAAGACTCATTCCTATCATTCCCCACGTCAGGTGTGAACGGGCCAGGGACGTTAATCAATATTAGTAACGCAAGAAAGACTAAATCCATCACGGCACTTTGCTTAAACCGAACCTAATTCCGCTAACGCCAGCTTATCTTCTCGCTATAAAGCCTTCAATCTTGATTATGCGCCCGCACGCCAACAGAGTCATCCCGATCAGTATTCATTACGTTTCTGTGCATTCATTCGTACATACATCATCCAATAAAAAAATAGTTATTTTGAGGATGGAGAAACCGTTGGTTGTTTTGTTTGTAAAATAAACAAAAACAAACAAAAGGTGCTTTTCTTGTTTAAATCTTGGAAGACTTATATGGCAATATTATTTCCATAGGAAAAGAAAAGTTACTTTAGAAGTGTGAGCCTTTTCTAGTTTGTTCAAAGAAAATGTTGGGGGTGTGCTAAGTGCGTGATAGGCGCACTTCACACTTATCCTTTTTTTTTTTTTTTTTTTTTTTTGCACGGTTTAATTAATACTAATCTATTTATTTTTATTTTTATTATATCTCGTATGATTATCTTGTTAACCTTTATTAGTCAAAAGGTTGTATTTGTTCATTCAATATTTTCAGAAATTATGAAATTCAGAATTTTATTTTATTAAAAAATTATTATTTTTTCATATTTTATATATGTCTTTTGAAAATAACCTTTGAAATTATACTTATCTAATTTGCAATTTTTCCCAAAGGGATACCTTTGTTCACTTTGTAATTTTCCCGAAATGATACCTTTGTTCACTTTGCAACTTTTTCCAAAAAGTTGCCTATATATATATGTCAATTGTTGTTGATATGAATAAAAATAAAGTCATTTCGAGTCTTTCATTCAGAACTCTTGCCATATATATATATATATATATATATATATATATATATATATATATATATATATATATATATATATATATATATATATATATATATATATATGTCAATTGTTGTTGATATGAATAAAAATAAAGTCATTTCGAGTCTTTCATTCAGAACTCTTGCCATTATTTTAATTGTTAGATAAACTTTAGAAAAATACTAGAATTGCTATTAGTATTCTCAATTGTGACTGTGTTGTGTTCTGGAATGTATTTGTCAATGACTGTTAGCAACATTGTAAGTAAATAAATTCTCAAAGAAAGTGAAATTATGTCTCAAAGTTTAACTTGATTGATTTTATCCAATTCGAAGCCATATTTTCCAACATAAACTCTTTAATTTGCATTAACTTGGGGCTGACATACTCTTTTTCTTGCATATACAGTATGTGTGCATGAGTTATAATCAACGAGACATCTGCTATGCTTCATGCATGAGCCTTTGAGCACCTGCATAACGCCAAAACTCAATCCCATGGTAGCTGGAGGCGGGAGCTGGATAGAGCTAAACGGGCGTCGTTTTAATTATATTCAGATGCGAGCATTCGGCTAGGGTTTGCTTGAGCTTATTCTATGGAGGATTCATATATCTGATAAAAGTCACTTGATCGAAATCAAAAGCAAGCCAGTCTACCTGTAGTGAACAATTCTGCCTCCTTGATCTCATGAAGATGTGCAGATATACAACGCATATTATTACAGGATTATGCTGCACCGAGCTAGTGGGGTTTAATACATGAATGAACTGAATTTCCAATTTCTATAGCTACTTAGGAAGGACGGCCATGTAGGTTCCGCTTGAGCAATGAGTTGGGTGCAGTGAGGAGGTGGTAAGGAGATGCACGACAGCACTGCTTTGCCTCGTCATCCGACTTGCTTGTAGGCCACCGAACTCTAGGATTATTGTTAGGAGTTATCCGAAAGGGGAACAACTGGAATTTATGTTCGTGGTTACTGCCCGGAGTCTTGCTATTGGGAAATAAATCATCGCTGCCATCGGCGTCGCTGCAAGAGCAATGATCATGATGAGAAGATTCCATCTCGGCGAGGACCTTGAAGAAGAAATCGGGGTGGCAGGGAAGCGACAGAGGGCCTTGGCTGCAGAATCCATACTCTGACTCGGCATCCTCCAGCAAGGACTTGAACAAGGGGTGGTTCACATACTCCGTCTTCACCACAAACCTCTCTTTCCGGTCCCCCTCTCCCACGTACACCGGGAAGCATCCTGCTGGAACCAGAGCGGGAACCGCGCCCCCGCTCGTCTTATTCGTCTTCAGCCATTTTCTAAGTAACCTCTTCATCACCATGTTGATCCTCCAGCTCTTCTTAATCATATCAACATTCGGCTTCTCCATCGCAACCCCCACGTTCGTTATGGAACGAAGATATGCCCTCAGGAGGTACAAACTAAACTAGAATCAGATTCACGTCTGTATATATGTTTGGGGAAATCTGTGCGCAGGAGATACTGAGGTTCCGCATATGGGTATATATACCCCATCTATGTAGGAGAGAAGGAAATGTCAAGGCAATCCGACACCGGTTGAATTTCAAAGTCGTTCAAGGAAATTCCTATCGTCAAGGGAGACTGAATTTAATAATTCATTGCGCCGACAAAATGGAGGGCCGTAGATTTCCCACTCGTGTGCAAATTGGATGGTCAACGCCTGCGCTTTGGACGATCAGCCAAACGAAATGGACCGACCCATGTTTGGAGCTTTGTCGGGAAGAGGGTCGTTAAGCCTTGGTTAGATCCGATCCGTATTTAATATAAGACACGCTTCTACATACGCATGCGCATTTGATTGACGGTTCTAACGTGAATTCTTGAGATGCTTTTTACTCTCCGCATCCTCTCGCGACACGTACATGCTCGGAATATTAAGAGTTGAAAGTGTTCTCTAGGGCTGCATTATAGTTTGAAATGATGAGATTGTCCTTTTAGTCCGCTGTTGTGTTGGCCAGATTCAGGAAAAAAATGTGTATTAGGTTAGAGAGGTGCGTAAGGATGACACCCTTTCAGCGTTCCCGAAGGACCGTCGCACGGTGATGATCCGCATATAGCGTCAGATGTTCAGTAGGTGTCAAATGGTGGGCTAGTCAACATCACACGTGTACACTAGAGGCATGCCGGCATTATCTAGGGTTAGAATATGAATGGATTAAGATAAGTTTGGATGGTTCGACCCGGCTCCACATTTGAAACTTACATGGCTTATAAGGTTGAGGAAAATTGGGAGAATACCAAAAAAGTCATAAATCTATTGCAATTGTGCTCATTTAATCCTAAACCTTTTTTTTGTCCAATTTAGTCATAAACCTTTTATAATTGTGTCAATTCAGTCCATCCGGCCAAAATTGGCTGGCCGGCACGACGTAGACGCCGGCGGGGGACAGCCGCCGGCGAGGCAATTTTAATATTTTTTTGAATTTTTAAATAATTTTTAAAAAATTTTAATTTTTTTTTCTTTTATTTTTCCCACCTTCCCTTTCCTGGCCGGCTAGCGTCGGCCAATGGCAAGGCTCGCCCCCGCTGGCCAAAGGCGAGGGCCGACGCGGGCGAGGCCTCGCCGAGATCTGGCGAGGTTAGCCTCGCCGGCCACTAGCGAGGACGAGGCCCCGCCAGATCCGGCGAGCTCGGCCCTTGCCAGATCCGGCAGGGCCTTGCCTAGTCAAGGCAAGGGTCGACCTCGCCGGTGGCCACGGCGAGGTTGCCGTATTTGTGACTTCCCTCCCCGTCGTCAAGCGCGCCGTGAACCGCCCCCACTCCTCAATGCTCAGCATCGTGGCCCTCGAGAGCGCGAATTCGGTCGGGGAGGGCAGGGATCAGGTGTAAGGCGGCGACGTTTGCTTGGAGAATGTCTCGTATGGGCAGCTCCTAGGCCCTTTCTCGCGTGTGACGGCGGCCTCATCGGCCGGCGAGGTCGACCCTTGCCGTGGTTAGGCGAGGCCCTATCGGATTTGGCGAGGCTCGGCCTCGCCCAGCCTTGGCGAGGCTGACCTCACCAATGGCCGCCGAGGTTAACCTCGTCGGCCCTTGCCTCCGGCCAGCTAGAGGAAGGGGAAGGTGGGAAAAAATAAAAAGAAAATTTTGTCTAAAAATTTGAAAAAAATTAAAAAAATGTCCCCCGCCGGCGCGTCCACATCGGCGCCGGCCGGCCAATTTTGGCCGAATGGACGAATTGACACAATTATAAAAGGTTTAGGACTAAATTAGACAAAAAAAAAAAAAGTTTAGAACTAAATTTGCATAATTGCAATAGGTTTATGACTTTTTGGTAATTCTCCCGAGGAAAATTCCCAAATTGATTTTGAAAATTGACAAAACTCTTTTAAATTATCTTTTGATTATGATGGTAAGCTTTTCCAGGTGGAAATTCTGATATATATTAGTAGACGTTATTTATCAAACTCGAGGACGTAGTAAAGATCTTATCATTAATATCCAATCTCAATGGAATAAGGATATTAATCCAACCATGAATCATTGTGCTAACGGCTAGAAGATTGGCATGGATTTCTCACCTTATATGTATTGTTTTTCCGAAAGGAAAATATTGAATACAATCTTACTTGTTTGGAACATCTCAATTATCAACAGGACAATTAATTAAAAACGGAATGTTTTCCAAAGGAATGACTCAACTTATGGAAATCCTATCTATTATATGGGCGGCAGATCTTTTGGAGAACTTCATTCTTGACAATCCAAAAACAATTATATCTTCTTCAACATTCAAGTCCAACGAGTTGATTGATCCTTAGAGCTCGGATCCAATGGTTAGCTTGGATGAGTATAAAAAGAAGTCGTGATGCTAAAAGATGCTAAGAGAGTATTGAAGTTTTGAATTCCACAAGTTCAACGTAGTCTTATCCTCAATACTTTCGTCTTTCATGAGCCATACATTATATCTCTTAGAAGTCATGTGTGAGATCATATAATCTTTCACACGAGTTTGAGTAGTGATTACTCAGTCCTTGTAACCTCTAATTGATTCATCATAATAAAATAGTTGTCAGCATGGGAAAATAGACATAATCAAAGCCAAACCATTGTAAACTTGTTGTGTGTAATTTTCTATCCCTTAAACTCTTATTTATATCTTGTGATAGTTTATTATACATTGGTAAGATCGAATACTGCACAACCTGTCATCGACATTGTCCTATCGTAATATTATCTCGATTTTATTTTAATTTTGCATTGTCACCTATTCACTTCCCTCAACGTGATAAATCTAGCCCTATTGATACCTTTTGAATCTTAACCCCAGCAACCCCCAAAAACCATAACCCATTCGAAAAACGGAGGAAAAAGCCCAACTGATCTGCAAAGTAAGTAAAAAAAAAAAAATTACAAAATTAAATAAAAACCAGTGCTTGTCCTTATATTTGACCTGCAAAAAACCATTAAAAAAATTGGTAAAAAATAATTTAAAAAAGATTAAAACCTCGTAAGGTTTAAGCTTTACCAAATCCGAAGACAAGAAAGAACGCTTGAGCTTCTTCTCGTTCACGACCTTCGAAACCACGACAGCAAGCAAACGAGGTGGGAATAGACATGTAGAAGCCTCTAAATCGAAGCTTCCCACGGATTTGAGGAAATCACAGTTGAACTTGTTGGAGGCTATTTGTTCTTTTTATGAGATATCATGGGACACTCCCTCTCACATTTTAGCCTTTTTGCCCAGGAAAAATTTAATTGGGAAAGATAATAGGGTCTCGAAAGATTTAAACTCAAAATCTCCAACTACGTCTTATGTGAGATTTTGCGGAATCACAACTAATTGTTCTAAAATCTTAAACTATTGGATTAGATAGCCCGAAAAATAGATTCGAAAACCGGTTCCTGTTGGAACCGATCTGGGAATATATTTGAAATTTTTGGAACCGAATATAATTGGTTCGAGAACAAGTTCCGAATGAATAGCCACCCTTCATCCTTTGTCCTTCCTTGGAATTCCTCACTCGTCTTTTCTCTTTCCCTAAATTTTAATGGATGAATGGGGAATAAAGTTTTATAACTTATGCTATGTGTTTAAACTTTTTATTGTTTATAATTATGTTTTATTACATATTAATCTTATGAATTGTTATTTTCGGCGGATTAGGCGTTCTGTTGTTTATTTTTTACTTTGAATTGTTTAGTTACTCATAACCTCATATGATTTTGCCGTAAAAAATGAACAAAAAAAAGGCCTAAAAATGTAAAATAGGTTCTCAGGTAAACTCTGAAATTGGATCGAAAAAACAAGATAGGTTCCAAAACCAGTTAGAAGCAAACAGAGTAGACTTTAGGGCTCAAAAACTGAGAATTGGTTATAACATGGTAGGTTCGAATTTGCTGGAACCTATCCCCTCATGAATTTGTCCTCCCTAAAATGGATCACATCAATTTATTACGGTTGTTTTTAAACCCCACAAAAAGACCCACATATAATTGGCGTTGACATTATCGTTACCCACTTTCAGCAACAACCAATATCTGACTTAGCTTATTAAATTTGAATTAAAAAATAAGTCGTGAACACATTGACTGGGTAGTGAAGGCCCAGAGGAAAAAAGTCCCCCAAGATTGGTTGGCCCACCCTCCGCAGGCCCTTAGAGATCTGCTCGGCTTTGGAACCCCACTAGTGGTCCGTCTTCTACGTGCTCTTAATGAAAAGTTGATGTTTTAGACGAATAATAAAAAAAGTTCTATTCAAGCCATTCTTTGTTTCATTTTTCTTTAAAAAAAATAAAGCATCCAAGAGGAAAATAAAATAAAAATCTTTGGCGTATAGTTTAAAAGAATGGAGTAATACATAAACGATGAAGAATATTTAATGGTCTCGAGAGACCTCAAGCCTTGATGGTTATATAGTTCTAGGAATTCGAAGTGATCGGCTTTGAACAAATGTCCAAAAGATCAAATACAGACAATTGAAAAATTGGAAAAGAAAAATCAAATCAAATCGTCTCCGACATCATTTGGTTTGCTAATAAACAAATTTTTAGCAAAACAATTATTATTTAAGCAAACTTAAATTGATAATATGCAGAATGGTATAATGGTATAAATAGGATTGGATGGAACTTCCATCTGAAAGAAATTACTTATTTTTCTGGTTTTTTTTTTTTTTTTAATCTCCAAGAACTATGTAATTCATGTACCATCACCTCCCCAGTATCCAAATTTCATCTGAAATTCATCAGAAAGACAATCCTAATATCTATCACCTCTTACTTAGACCTGTCTTCTAACTCTTTCGTGAGAGTAGGTGTCTTCAGAAAGTATAACACAGACACATCAACCTTTACTTATTCTGAAAATAGCACGAGATATTAACTAAAGAAGAAATAAGGGTTCGGTCGTTTCATAAGATCACAGGTATAAGTCATTTTCCTTTTCTTCAGAACTCAATTTCTGGAAGGTTGATGAAGGTGAAGTCAATTGTTCATGATAAAGGACGCTTGAGTAGTCGAACCGTGGATGGCCACATCTGTTTATCACATGTGGTCTTTGGGCGGCTTCGCCGTCAATTTGTGTAGTTAGGAGTCGATCGTCGCAGGGACCACGGAATTGAAGACGGCCGAGTTGGTTTTTGAGGGTTCCTTTGGTCTGATCAGCTTAGCTTTGGCCCTCCAATCCAATTCACACACCACACATCCTTTGTCTCATTCTCTGTGTTTGTGTACTGCCACTGCCAAACCATTTGACACGATCTTCAAATCTAAGCTCAATATGGAGCATTCCAGGAGAGACTCGGATGTCAAAGCCGTCTTCATTACTCTGGCCTTATGGAAGTTCTTTTGCGTGTATCAAGACTGATTCCTGAATCCCTTTCGCGCTCTCGTCACGTCGAGATACTGTGGAAGAAAATACTGTAAATTCTGGCATCGGATCTTATGTAGCTCTTCGCACTCTACGTAGCAGGACGTCACATTGTCACTAACATTTGAATGTTGACCAGAGGGCGAGCTAACTGCTGCGAGAGGGGGACAAAAGTGGTTGTTAAGTACCCCCAACCATTCATTGATCGAATCCCAGTAGCACAGTTTCATGCCGTAAGATGGTCCTAGATTCGAATTGTGCGTTTCACATGGGTAGGGACTCCTTTCCGATAAAGCTTCGTGTTTCTTGGTACAAAAGTTACTAGTTAGTGCCCATTCAGTCATTCAAAGAGTCGCCTTAATAGCTAGAACAAGCCAGTCATAATGACATATCTAATTGGCCCCATCAAGCAAGCAAGGTCATTAAAAGTTGCTGGATGATGTGCACAATATCTGCCTGATAAACAAGAGCAATTATGGTGGCAAATTTTAGCCACCTGAGTCTTATCATGGCAATCTATAATGCATCGGACTTCAATTTTGAATCAGAATTGCATCAATTAAGAGGCGTGGCATGCACTTTGCCAGCCTGAATTTATCGAAATACAAGGACTTGCAGTGATACATGATAATAAAGTATGATAATACTGGGATGGACTACAACGGGCATATGATAATACTGGGTTGGACTACAAGGGGCACGGGGTTGCGCTTCCTTTTACAGAGTAGCTTCATCTTCACCTTTAACTTAGTGCAGACCACTAAGCACCAGCACAGGGAAAAATCACTTCAGAAGTTCATCAGCTGTTCGAAGATGTTCATGGCTGACTCCGGCAACCCAAGCAGAACATTTATGCTTCTCCTTTCTTCACCATGAGACAGGAAAAGAATGACTTCCTTCTCAGGCAAAGCCACGGGGCCAGACAGTACCGGCTCTCCCCAACCAAAGTCAGTGGTGTGGAAGGACAGCCTAGACCAAGTTGTGATGAGAAGTGTTGCTGCCAGGGATGGTCTTGCTCTAGTTGTTTCAAAGTAGTCTATTGCTGACCTCATGTAGCTGTCCGTGACCATTTCAATTGCATTTTGGACCTTCCTCACCGCAGCAGACAGGGGGCTCTCTAGGAGATCGCCAGCACTGCACAGAGAGTTCGTTAACACTATACCATTACCAAAGTAACCCTTGGGCAGCGGAGGCTCAAAGCGAGACCGCCCATCGACAGCAAAGAGGAGCTTCGTTTGTTGGTCAGGCTTCATTTTTAATGCTTTCGTGCGGGCTCTCCACACAAATGCCGACAAGGCTTCAAAAGTCGTGCATCTGTCCAGGGCTTCATGTTCCATGGCTTTCTTCTTTAGTTGTTTGAGCTTTTCCGGGCCGAAACAGAATGATCTATATTGCATTTCCTCATCTTCGTATAGTTTGCCAGTGTTTGAGACATCTTCAATCTGGTCAAATTCGTGATGTTTAAACTCTACCTTAGGAGGATTTCGGGGTTTGAGTATGGTTCTGTCCAGGAAAGGAGGGACGTTCAGAGTCGATCCCCTGGTTGTTTCACCCCAGGAATTCACAAATTCCATGGCCCCAATCCCATCAAACATGCAGTGGTTCAAGCATAGCCCCACAACAAACCCTCCGCACTTGAATCTTGTCACCTGCATAACAAAGAGTAGAGTCCACATGAGTTCCAAAGGTGGATTTTAACTGTCCAACCGAGGGCGAGGGGAGGGAACAACACAAAAGTAGCTAAGATGCAGCGAAAAAGAAAAACTAACTGACCTTCACCTACATAAAAAATGCCAGATACATGAATAATGGACGGACATCCATACATTTTATGCCACCTCTACAACTTTTCGACGAAAAGATTGATAAGACGAGTGACATCCACTAAAAAAAAAAAGAAAATGTTATCCGACCTGACACACTAAGGGAGGTATCTCGAGGATGTTCGTGGCACCAGGAATGTCGTGAACCAACTTTCCAAGAGTCACTGGATCAGGTTTGGTGATGTCTCCGATTTCCTCAATGGAACAGCTAGCTTCGGCCTCAACCAAAACAGCACCCTCCCCGGTGCAATCCACTATGAGCTTCCCTTCGGGGCTGATTGTCAGCCTCCCCGAAAGCGGATAGTAGTGAACAAGGACCTTGGAGAGACCATCCTTGATGACCTCAAAAGCTTCCTCGTTGCCTCTTGAATTGGACTTGAAGCAGTAGATGGTGCGGACAATGACCGCGATGTTCTGGTCGAGGTTTGAGAGGTAGTAGAGGCCCTTCTCAGTCTCCTCAGCAGGGGGAACCAGAACGGCTTCTCGTTTCTCTACGCTGAGCTCAAGGGTGGCGCCATTGTTAACAGTAGCCGCCATTAAGATTAGATCGAAAAGCCTGGTCACAACTTCGTCAAATCACGCACGGTCCATATAACAGATGCACGAAATTTTTCTCATGGAATGATGCAGTGTCTATGCACCTCGAATTATAATGAATCTTGTTTCGTTCGTCTCTTCACATCGAGCAGACCGGGACGAAACAAGATGAAAGAAAAAAAACAATGAAGCGAATTTACCTGTGAGATGATCAGAGAGCAGTGGGACGAGCGAGGGGGGCGGGCACAATCTTCATGTGCTTAAGGAAGACGGGAAATATATGAAGAGGAGGTGGCCCAAAAAATTGACGGACAAACGTGTGGGTAAACAAATGCACCGCCATGAAAGAGACAGGTGATGCTGTCTGCCTTGCGTACGCAAACCGGTATTAGTGGAGGGATTAAGGGCAAGGAGAAGGAGAATATGATGAATTTTGAGTCTTCTGGAGGAATTGCAAAGCTGCGGGGTTGAACTCGAAGGAGGGGTAGGCTACTGCCACTGGCCGCTGGGCCTTACCAAAACGCTACCGGCCAATTAAAGGGTGGCGTGCGACTGAATTTGGTACTATCGGTTGGTGGGGTAGGCGTCCAATTCTTGGTTTCTTGATCTAATTATACAAGGATTATATTTGCTTTTTTTTTTCGGACGATACTGAATGTTGGTTCCCTCCTTCCTTCTCTTTGCTCATCTCTCAGCATTGAAAACATGGTCCTTCCAAGACAAATTCGTGCAACGATTTGGTAGCATAATATTATGTGGCGTCCTTCAATGAGCATCCCTTCAATCGTCCATATCCACTTGACAACCTTGTCACATGCATTGTCTCTAGTGCGACTTTTGCGGCCTCTTTTTCGGATAATGCAAAGCAAGAAAGCCATCGTTTAAATATCACGCTTTAATACTAGGTGGTTCAAACATCAAATTCCATTCCCAAGTGGGAAAGAAAATTGAGTTTGGATCAAATTAAAATCGCCATAAAAAATATGCCCCCTCTATTGTAGGGCAATTTGAATGATCGAATAGCCATATCAACGACACTGATTATGATGGAAAGGAACATTAACACAAGCATCACATTAAATATGTCTTGTAACATCGTTATAATCTCATATGGGATTTTGATGATGTATCATTACTTGCCAATCAGGTGTATTGCATTTCTATGATTTTGTCTATCGCACAATGTTCAAATCACAATATGCTGGATGATTGATTAGTCATATCACGTTAGTGTCATGTTATCACCAATATAGCTTCGGTTGCTATCTCTCTCTCTCTCTCTCTAGAAGTAATGTTACAAAGGAGACCCTCCGTCTTCTGAATCTGAAGTTTTCCCCCAAATCAATCTTTGAACTGAGCTTCCCACGAAAGACAACAAACGTTTAACTGGAATGTGAACTGATAACCACTTGGCTTTGGTCTCATGTAATAAATTCACTTTTAGTCTCTGCTTTTCATGTCCCGTACCAGCAAAAGATCTCTACTCGTGAGGCCAACAGCGGCTTGCATATCTCCAAAGTCGAGATAACACCTTCTTGTGGCCAACAAGACCTTGACATGGTTTGCCGTTTTCAACTAAGAACATGGACTGATAATTGTACCTCCCCACCATGTAACTACATCAGTAACTGTTAGAAGCATATCTTGCGTAATATCACTACGCTCTGTTTAGCTAATCGTCATCATCAAATCTTCTAATGTAGAGTCGATCTCTCCTGGAAATGGGTGCTTAATGTCTGCAGCCATGAACTCATGCACTATGTTATTGACCTCAATCAAACTAAGACCTGGGTTCTTGATGATCTGCATATCCTTCATGAGTCTTCGCACCTTGCCAGCATCATTCCACTGTTCGTTAGCAGCGTAAACGTTTGACATGAGAGCGTAGTTTCCATCATTGAATGGCTCCAACTCAACAAGCTTTTCCATGGCTCTCTCAGCTAACGAAACATTACCGTCGCGAGCACATGCATTGAGCAGAGCTCCCCAGAGGAACTCATTGGGTTCCATGGGCATGTCTATCATGACCTGGTAAGCCTCCTCTATTCGGCCTGCCCTGCACAAGAGATCTACCAAACACCCGAAATGCTTGATGTTAGGTTGAATCCCACAGTCTCCTCTCATGGAATAGAATATCTCCTGACCTTCCTCCACCAGCCCTGAATGGCTGCAAGCAGATAACAAGGCAATGAAGGTGACATCATCCGGTTCTGTTCCATCCATTTGCATTTGCTGTAACCTCTCCAGGGCTTCCCTTCCACGACCATGGATAGCAAGTCCACCAATGAGAGAATTCCAAGTCGAAACGCTCCTTACAGGTGCCGTTTGGAAGACTCGCGAAGCTTTGTCCATGTGCCCACATTTCGCGTACATGTCAATGAGTGCAGCCGCAAGTAACGGGTTAAGAGGAATATGATTCCGGTGGATATAACAGTGCACCCGTCTTCCCACGTCAAGAGCTCCGAGATGAGCACACGCCGACAGTACACTGACCAATGTCAACTCGTTTATTCCTACCCCCGAAAGAAGCATTTCGCGAAACAAGGCTAGCCCCTCCTGATACCGCATGTGCTTGGTGTAGCCAGAAATCATGGCCGTCCACGAGACCAGATTTCTCTGGGTCATTCGGTCGAACAGGGTGCGTGCAGAGCCGAGATCCCCGCATCTGCAGTAGAAGGCGACCAAAGAAGTCAAAGCGTGCAGGTGGGAGCGGAGCACATCGTGCTTGAGGACGAGGGAGTGGACCCCCTTCCCTTGGCCAAGATCGGAGCAAGCCTTGAGAAGAAACGGGTAAGTGTAGGCGTCGGGGTCCACGTCCCGGAGCATCATCTGATGGTAGACGCCGATCCCTCGGCTGCCCAGACCGTGAAGAGCGCAGGCTCTCAACAGAGTGTTGCAAAGGAAGGCGGAGGGATGGGCTACCTGATCGAACACGGCGCGCGCATAATCCAGGTGGGCGTGGCCTGACCCCGGACCCAGCAACGACAGAACGAGCTGGGTGAGGCCGGAGTCGGTCCGATGATGCTCGTGATGGGGCGATGTCTTGAGGATGTGGGCATGGATTTGCTTGAATTGGACGAGATGGGTGCACTCGGCAAGAAGAGGCGGAAGAGCGCGATGAGGTCCCGCTACATGGGTCGTAGAGCGATTGCAATTTGGCAAGTGCTGCGTCGTCGGGTGGTGGCAGTTGGCCAAGGCGGTGCTCATGTTCTGACCAGTCCGGTCTAAAAGATTTTAGCAGTGGCCGAGGTGGAGGCCGAGAGCATCTGACGGTGTCCGGATACGGAGCTCACTCGCCGTCCCCAACATCCGTCGTCCTCTGGCTCAATCTGCAACGCCGATGCACGGAATAAAACCACGACAGCTCAGGCGTGGTTTTCAGTTAAATGGGCCATCCTTAGCTGCAGCAGTAGTTACTGACTGTGACTGGGCCTCTGTAGTTTCTGACCTTGGGGCCTCGTTTGCCCGTCTACTTCCTCGACATCCAATTCAAAAGGGGAAAGACATGACGAATGTATAAATTTTGACTTAATATATAATTTAATTTTCAATTTTCATTTTTAATTTCATCCATAAATTTTCTACCGCTGCCGGGCGTGGGAGTTCCCGAAATAAAATTCCAATATGCCCAGAAGGTTTGCCAATTTTAATTCAATCAATTTTCAATTTGTTTAATATGTTTCTTAAATATTGCATTACGAGTTTAATATGAATTACGAATTTTAGATAGATATAATATTGAACATTTTCATATAATATACGGATTATATTAAACAATTACAAAAAATTTAGAAGTTATAAAAATTCAGAGATTTTATTACATATTAAGTTAAAATTTAAAATTATATTAAATAAATTAAAATTTCGGGATCAAATTAAATACCGAATCCAAGTTCAGATTGTTTTTGTGATTTTGCCCATTCAAAAAGCACGCACCCGCTCGCGCATTGCGAAGTGCAAAAGGGCGAACCGCAGAACTGCAAAATCCTTTTTTTTTTTTTTCGGGTTCCAGGCGAGAGCAAGAAGATGCGCAGGCGACGCCTCAGACTCGCCTGCCCCTCCTCCGACGATGAGGAAGAGACTGGAGAAGCCGCCGCCCGCCGCCGCTCCCGACCCCACGCCGGATCCTCCTATTCCGCCCGCCGCGGTCGAGATTTCCGACGACGACGACGGCGAAGCCTTCATCGACGTCTCCGAGAGCCTCTCCCCCCATCCCATTCTCCGCCTCCGCCTCCGCCTCCGCCTCCGCCGCGGACGACGACGACGACGCCGCCTGCTCCGGTGACGGAGTTGCTGCAGGGGATGGGGCTGAGGTTGAGGGTAGAATGGCTCGATTCTTGCCTGGACGCCCTCCGCGCCTCCCTCCCCCATTTCTCCTCCCTCGACCCTCCCTCCGTCGCCAAGCTCTGCTTCCAGCACTTCCTGCTCTCCGACATGAACTCCTCCGGCGCCGGCGTTCTTCCCCCGGAAGTCCACGCCATGCACCTCGCCCATCTCCCCGGGCCCTTCGTCTTGCAGGTCGATTCCATCCATTTTTTACCTAGCGCAGAGCTTCTTCTTCGATGCTGGAGTTTTTTCTGATGCTGGACTGCACTGTCTCCAGGTAGATGAGATTGTTAATATCAGTTGTCCTCTTCGAGGCAGGTACCAGAATGCACCTGCCGGCCTCAAGAGGTGCCTCAAGTTGTCCATGACCGACGGTGTTCAACGTGTTTTCGGCATGGAATATCGCCCCCTTCCGGATCTCCACGCTTTGGCCCCTGCTGGATTTAAGGTGAATGTGGACTCTCTCTCTCTCTGAAGGTTGCTTTCTATGTAGAAGTAGTTTTTCATTTCACATCTTTGATCAATTGCATATGTCACAGCTGAACTGGAAAATAGTGTGATTTGAAAGTGAGCTCGACGATTTCTTCTTGTGTTTTTTCCTTTGGATTAGCGTGTGCAGGACATCTGGATTACCCCAATTGCCAGTGTATTTTCTTGGTTTAGCAATTACTTTCGTCTAAGACGGATGAATCTTGCTATCGTGTGCTGCAGATTGCTCTTTGTAATGTCCATGTACGTCACGGCCTTCTAATGTTGGTCCCTGAAGCTTTTGAGGTCTTAGGAGGAGTTGTCGATGAGTTGGAAGCAGCACGTCAGCAGCTTGTTCAAGAAGTAAATAAACCTCCGAGAGGGAAAAGGTATATTTTGACCCCTAATTTGAGAGGTGTGCTGAACACTTCTTTCAGCTGCAGCATATGCATATATATTGCATCGAGAACATTATTGGTGCTGATTTTATGTGACCCGAAATTGCAAAACGTTTATATCACGCCTTTTCCATTTAATTCTCTTGTTTCCTTCCTTTACTTTGTAATGTGGTGTTAAATTTGAAAAGGACGAGTCTAACAATTTGGTTGCATCTTTTATACCCTTTCAAACGTTCAAGTGGTGGTCTTTGCTTCTTTTCCTGTAATCCACTGATTTTTGACTGTTTGGCCTTTTAACAAGTTCTATGCTATTGGTCATTTGGCTTTAATTTGTGGATTCTTTGGCAGAACGAGGTCCAGAGCAGCTCCTTCATTAGCAACCAGAGCAACACTTGCTGCCTGGTCACCTAATGTTGATGATGTGGCACAAAATGGTAGTGTTAGCGCACAAGATTCAACTACTTCCCACACAAGCAGAGGTACTTCTAATCTGGAATGAGATGCAAATTTTCTGTTAGTTGTATAGCATTATGAGAGGATATTAAAGATGCGTGATCCTTTATGTCAAATGACCAGAAAACCTTGGGAAATGAAAAAAAAAAAAATCATCTCAAGCATCTGGTTATTCCTTTTCTGCTTCACAAAAGGTGTCTTTTTCCGCTCTTAATACTATTTTCCAAGATAAAATGGGGTGACAAGATTCATCATAAATGTTAAAAGACTCCTTTTACTCGAAGATGCTAATATTTTCTCTGTTTCAATGAGTTTGAGAAGTTTGATGAGGCCACAATGGTTAGATTGCGTTTCTTTTTTCTTTACTGTCTGTATGGTTGGATTTCCTGTGTAAATCTGTCTGGTGATTTTAGGATTTATGTTTTGCTGTGAACATTTTTATTTAGTCATAGGCGTCAGCTTGTCAAAATTTGGCAGGAATCTAGCCATGATATTTTCGCATCTGTAATGAGAATATGAAAATTATAGGCCAGTATATAGTGTCAGTTTGTGTATTTTTCCTGAGTTTCCTTTACTTTTGGGTTTTCTTTTTGGGGTTCTTTAGGCATTAATTCGGCACCAACTGAATCGGGTAATGATCTAAGGAGCTTGGTGCAGTCTTCTGCTGTTCCTGCTGGTATGCAGAATGCAGTGCCTAGCCCATCACCGAACTTCATCTCAGAATTTGAAGAAATGCATGTGGATGCTGTTCCAATGAGTAACATGGAGACCGCCTCCCGTTATTCAACAAATGTCGCAGCAAACTCTGTGGATTCCTTTTCTAATGCAATGCCATACATGGTTTCTAACTCCTCACATGGCATGGTTTCATCTGTCAAGGAGTTAGATCCTGATGTTGAGACCTTGGACGCAGCAGATGCCGTACCCAATCCTCCTTCAGATATTGCATCATATGTGGATGACATTCAAATGGTCGATGAGATTGAACATCCTCTCATAATGTCTGGAGATCAAGAAAGCCCATTCACGTACTTAGCTAGTTTATCCACAAAGTGGGCTGCAATGAAAGAGAAAGCATCTTCCATACAAGGAAAAGTCAAGGTACAGATTACCGGTCCTCTTTCATATACTCCAACTTTTATCATTTTGACTTGTAAGCACAGAAATACTCGATAGAATGAATCTGGTTTCAAGGTACATAGCATCACAAAATGTGGTTGCTACCCTTGGAATGAGTAACGGAATTTCTAGAATGTGGAAATAATATGTTGACCTGCCCAGAGGCACTTATTGTGGAAGTGGATTATAGAGGTGAGCATGATTCGGGTTGGGCCGATCGAACACCTAACTTAGGGACCAACCCGCACGGTGTTGGTCCCTAATTCTTGGGAACCTTGGACCGACCCTGTTAAGCCTCGGATCGAGGACCAGACTGACTCTATAGGTCTGGTTTGGTTCGAGGGTCAATCCGAGACCAACCGATTATTTATCTGTTTCATTTTTTGCATTCCCTAAAATGAGAAACATACTAAGACCAAGGATTGAGCCAGTCCTCTTGGAACCAGACCAGGGTTGGGCCGGTCTAGGATCGGTCCAAGGTAAACCCTGGACTGATGCTCATCCCTTGCGGATTCTATAGAGTTCCCGATGGTAAAGATGCCAACTACATCACCATGTATCATTGTTTTGTAAATTGTAGAGGGAATAGGCTTCAATGAAAGGGCTAACGCTGACATGCTTACAGTGGAAAGGAATACTACTAGTTAGACTGTGTGGAATTTTTGTGTGGAGTTGCTCTTTCGAATGAAGTTTGCTGTATCAAAGCAGATAGGTTATCGATCGTCAATGACCGAGTAAAATGGATAAGCTAATGTCATCTGCTTTAATGTAAAAATACTAGGATGGTTTGCATGTATTGTTCACATGTTCGTACTTTTTTTATTTTTCTCTTGCTTTGCCTTTTATCACTATTCTTCTTGATTGGCATCTTTGCTCTTCTTTGTCTGTCCTACTCCTGGAAGAGCAACATGACCAATTTCTTTTAATCCATCGGCAATTGTAACACTTTAATGTGAACTTGTATAGCATGGCTTTAAATCTAAGAGCCCATAGCTGTGGCTGAGCATGGAACTTAGAGTAGGTTCTGAATAACTCCTTTACACACTTCTTTCCGTGAATGCATATGTTGCAGTGCTTTTTGACTGGTGTGAAGGGATTCCAGTACAAGCAAAGGACATCATACGAGCTTCAAGTTTATGTTGATGATGGAAGCCTTATATCTGAGATTCTGATCAGTCACAATGTGCGTTTTGATTAATTGTCGATCCCAGAACAACTTACAGATTTATTTCTTTTATCTGAGAACTGGATATGCTGACCAGTTGTGCATACTGTCAGGTTGTGCTCAAGGGAATTGGGCATTCTCCAGAGGAAGTCACTGCAGCTCTTTCTTCTACAGACAAGACGATAGTCAGTGCTATGAAGGAGACATTAAGAAAATTTCAATATTTTCTCGTGAACTTTGAGGTAAATATTTTCAGCTCTCTATTGACAGCAACTCAACTGCTAGTAACCTTTTATACTTATAGTGTGGCATCACTGTATATCAGGGAATTATGCTTGTGGAGATCAATGGAACTTCTCCGCTTCCAATCGCCATTGAGATGGATGAAGGTTGTAATGCGTCTGACGCGTGGCAGCTCCTGAGAAGACTGAAGTCCTTTACCTTGCCTCAGGAACAACACTCGTCATCAAGTCCTATAGATTTATCCCCTTGATTGTCCAGGCATGAATTGCTTCCTATTGACTAAGGAAGTACAGAGATCTGAAAGCTGATAATAATAAATTTAGCAGACAGTGGAAAGAACATGATGGACTTGATTCAAGCATGAACTTCCTGGAAGTTGGATAAGCCTGTCTGCTACTGCTTCAAGTGCCGTGTGTGAGCTAATTTCTGAAGATGTTTCTCGGGTGAAAGACTAGTTGCAGTGCAGACTATCCAAAGAACTTGCATTCACCATTCGAAGGTCTATAGCTCAAGAAAGAACATTTGGAACATTTTGTTTCTAAAGGAAGGCCCATTTTCAAGTAGTCTTCAATCAACTACGTTTTAAATGGGAGAGTTTTCAATACGAATGTTTGCCTGTTTGATCAGAATGCTAGTGTGCTGCCAAACAAAGGGCGAGAGAAGAAAGGAGAACCTGATTGCCGATCAAGTTCCTTGAGATCTCTTTGAAGATCATTTTGTCATATTGGGAAGTGTTCAGTTCAATGGCTCTTAAAAGGAAGATATTGGAGTTTGCTGTGTCGAAGGCAGAAGATATGGGAGATAATGAAGAAGTTAGTGATTGCTGTCCTGAAGACAAAGTAAAAGAGACAAAGGAAGTGGTTTTTCCAGGTGAGGAGGCCGACTGGATCGATCTTCTTTATGTTTATACCATATTTCAAACTCTTCTGTTTATGTCGGGATTCGACTCTATGCTAGTCCTTTGTTTAACTTGCTTCTTTGAAATCTTTAATTGGTAGAAGTGCAGTAGACCTAGGGAAAACATAGGAGAGCTCATGCGATTGTAAATAATTATTCATTGTTTACATTTTTGAATGTGACCTGTTGAAGCAGAGTAGAAGCGAAATGGGCGAAGCGAAGAGCTCCGTGTGTTGTCAGTACGTAGTTAGTCTCTCATGCGTAAATCATGGACAATAACATTATGTCTGTATTTTTATTCAGTGCCATCAACATCAGCTAAATTACCATTCCATGGGCCCCTTTCTTGTATTTCTTATCATGTTGTTGCTTCATGTGTGATTTCATTCAGTTCAAGAGAAGACTCATCTCGTGTGTCGCATGTGATTAACGTTTAGTTACAACCGACGTTGAAGTGCCCTGTCTAGAAAGTAGGAAGTCTCACGAGAAATGAGTTTCTTTTCAGTTTCTTCTGTGATGGATATGGTCGGGCTCGATTTTCACCATTCGGAATCTTTAGATCTGGCAAACCTTTCCGCATGCTACCTGACCCACCCGGATGTTACCTTAGCCATTAAATCCGACTCAATAGAGTCAAATCGGTAGTAGATTATTTTTTGCCACATATAGTAACCATACATGCAGAATGGCCAAGAAAAATCAAGAAAGCACGGGACTGAGTGCACATATTTGCGCACAGTACGTGAGGAGTACCAGTGCGTAGATCCAATGACATTGCCATAATCATCGTCTAGGCTTCGTGACAAAATAAAAGAATGACCGGGCAATTCGTGACATGATCAGGGCAACGAAAGGTCTGTGATTCCTTTTATTTGCGGTTCTATTTACAAAAGAGTAACTTTTCCCTGTACGACAACATACAGACTATGCACATGCTAGGCAGGACAAGATAGAAAAGGAGTGGAACTGGAAAAGGGGCTAGTCAGTTTTGATTTGGGGTGTCTGAATGGTGCTTGGGTAGAGCAGCTTCTTGGCGCCGGGAAGATCCACTAACTTCTTGCTGGGCGCTTCCGTTGGGGGTTCTCCAGGACCGGCCAGATACATAAGCCGGTATGACCACTCTACGATCTCGGGGCAGAATGCCTTCCAAAAGTAGGTCATCTTGAACCATGCTGGCTCAGTCAAGTACCTGTCACCTCTACATGCACTGTTCACTATCGCTTTCGCACATCCTTGTACTGACCCCACCGGGAACACGCTCACTTGGACCTGCATCATCATCATTTGCATTGTTACCGACTCCCCTTACACGACACTTTTCTTCATTGGTTTCCATAAAATGCTCAAGCTTACATCTCTCAAGTCTTGATCCACCTCCAGCTTGCCTTCCCTGGTGAAGTGTTTACCTTGAGTCAGCTCCGATTCTATGAAGCCAGGAGTGACGATGGTTATACCAATGTCAGGGCCCAGCTCCACCCTCAGTGTCTCGAACATGCTCAGCAGGGCTGCTTTGCTTGCCTGTGATGAGGTTCAATTGTCTTTGAGTAAGACTGAATCCAAACTGATTACATGCGTGATCAAAAAACACAAGCTTACATTGTAGAAACTCATTCGGGGCTCAGGCAACCAGGAGGCAGCGGAAGAAAGCACTATGATCTTGCCTCTGCTGTTCCTTAGGTATGGAACTGCGAGCCGGGCGGTATAGACCGAACCCCAGTAGTTAGTATCCTGCATCGGTCAATTCAATAGTCAGAAACCTTGGCCACCACCTGCACTCTACCTAGTCAAGTTTCTGATTCTAATCCCATCTGCTCCCTTCCATCGAAGCAAAAGAAATAGACTTGGTTCAATTGATGGGAGTCTCTGGAACCCATCCATTGTATGTTCCTCATGTGCCACTGCCCATTCAGAGCCATTCCCTCTCGTGTACATGCTTAAACATGCTGATGCATAGCAAGTCCTAATCTCAGGAAAAGTGGGTGGAAGAATTACCATGACAGCTCTAAAATGGGTGATGTCGCCTGCATCTTCAAACTTGCAGACGGAATTAATCCCAGCGTTGTTAACCAGATGATCCACTGCAATCCATCACGACATAGCACGTGCGTGCATCAAATCAAGAAATCTAATTTAGGCCGTCCATACAAAGCAACCAAATGAGAAAAAAGAGAGACAAGAACGAGGTACGTCTTTGGAAGTGATTCATGGTCTCATTGACGAGGCGCCTGCAGTCGTCAACTTGGGAAACATCGGCCTGAATGACTATGACGTCTGGAGAGCCCAACTCCCTCGCCCACTCCGCCACTTCCCGCAGCGAGTTCTCCCGCCGGGCCACCAGAGCCAAGCATGCACCCCTCCTCGCATACTCATAAGCCAGGTACTGCACGCAACACAAAATTTAACTCATACAGCGCATGTCGGTCATTTGGGATGAATAAGATGGTCACAAAGCGAGGGCGACGCGTACCTCTCCGATGCCAGAGGAAGCACCAGTGATCAGAACGACCTTACCTTCGACACTCTCGCTGAAGACGGAGCTCAAGGTGGAGAGGAAGAACTTGAAAGCGTAGAAAGGGGGCAAGAAGAGGCAGAGGGAAAAGAAAGTGAAAGGAGGAGCCACCAGGTTCAGGAACTTGTGGATCAAATCCATGTGTGATAGCTTCACTTCTTTCTAGTTTCTCTTGCTCGCTTGCTGCCTTGCATGCGTGTGAGTTCCCGAGAAGAGAGCGCGAGGAGTGATGTTATGAGAGAGGACGAGACGGTGGAGGGATGGCAGCTTCTGCATGGGGCGAACACGCCACGTACGTACATGTTGCTCCACTTGGAACTCCGGGGCACGGTCTCTCTTGTCTCTCGTATCCCTTTATCTTTTTCCTTTTGTTTGTTTTGTCCACCGTCTTGATCACTCGCACCGACTGATTGTCCTCACTTGAATTGCACAATATCCGGTCTGTTGCTAAAATTGAAGTTCAACTTTCATATATTTCGTGAAAAATGTGACATTTTTAGAAACTATTTTTGTGAGAATCACTTTTCGGAAAAATGACAATATTTGTTAGTGTTTGGTTAAGACCTGAAGATGAAATGAAAAATAATTTCCTTTATTTAGTAAGGAAAATCTATTTTCCTAAATAGAAATACATTATTTGGACACAAGAGTTAGTGACTTGTGCATGAATAACCAACTTGGGAAGGGCACTAGGATCTCAAGCCCAAATCACCGACTCTCGGACTCAAAATCATCGAGGTCGGGCTTGGGACCCTAGCTCTCAGACTCAAGTCTATCAAGGCCAAGTCCCAACCCTCGACACCTAGGCCCGATATAGATGGACAAGGGCACAAGCATAAGGACTCAAGTATAGACACAGGAGTCTTAGGCCCTACCTCAATAGACCCGGGCTCAGAAGTTAGGAATCCAACGATGGACGTTGGGATCTGGAGCCCAACCTCAATGGACCCGAGCATGGCCTTGATGGACTCAGGCCCGGGTGCCAAAGACCCATCCATCCCCGCTGCCAAGGGCTAAGGAATGAACATTGAGGTTTCCGTGCCCAAGTATAGAATTTCTAGTTCATGCTCCAATATTTAGTCATATTTTGAAAAATGATTTTCGATTTTTTAAAGAGGAAATCGTTTTCCTAAACTTAAACACTAATAGGAAAACCTTTTTTATTAACTCATTTTCTCAAGCGATCCAACCGCTGAAAAACGAGAAAAATATTTTCTCATAGCCTTACCTAAGAATCCCGTGCTTGTGAAATGAATCTATGTTAAACAAATTGGGCTCTCTAGACAATCCCTTCTCAAGTTGATCTGGTTAAGGTGTAGTTGGTAATATTTCTGTTTCCGAGAATATATATATATATTTTTTTAGAAATAGTTTTTTTCTTTTTCTATTCCCTAAAATGATTTCTAAGTAAAACAACATATTTGGTATTTGCACAAAATTTATATTCTTGAAATAGAAAAAGAACATAAATGTGTTTGGCATGACCCACAAGTTTTTTTGTGACTTTGAATTTCTTCTAAATTTTTTAAATATATATATTTTTGAGATTTTTTTTTTTTTTTCTTTTTTCCTCTCTTCTTCTTCCTCCTCTATCAGGTTATCGAGCCATGATAGGCGATAGCCTATGATGGACAGTGGCGACTGATAGCGACAGGTGGTAGACGATGGCGAAGAATAGTGATGGTGGAGGACGGCGACAGGCAGCATGCGAGGGTCAGCGGGCGGCGGGCAGCGGCGACAAGGAAGAAGAAGAAAAGAAAACAGGAAAGATAAAGAAAATGACTTATTTCTAAAATTTGTTTCCAAGAACAAGAAGCTATTATTTTCTAATTTTTGTTTCTATTCCAAATTTATTTCCCGGCCATTTTTCTATTTTGGGGAATAGAAAAATTATTTGACGTTACCAAACGGTTTTTTTTTTTTAATTCCGGAGAACAAAAAAATAAAAAAAAAATAGAGAAATAGGAATGTTGCCATATAGAACCTTAAAATTCTTCCGACATGTTCATGTGCGATAAAGGAATGAATAGGATCTCCAACAGGATTGAGGAGCTCTTTTAGCGATGTATCATAGAGGCATGATTCTTGACTTTATATTAAAGGTTCTCGAGATAATTATTTAAAAAGTTCTATCTATTATATAACTATCAATTTGGTCATAATTTTTTTTAAAAAAATTATCAATTTAATCCTCAACCTTTTAACTATTTGTTAATATTGTATTTTTAGTCAATTTTAGCTGGAAATCGATAATGTGAATGTTGATCGTTGTACAATAGATTTAGAACTTTTTATATAATTTTCTCAAACACTCTATAATGTTTGAAAGTCCTCTAAATGATCCTATGGGCGTGATAGGGGCATGTTCACACACAAAAATGATCAAGTCCTTGCAATCAATATAGCTTCGATTTGAATGAATATAGAGCTGGTGTTAAGTTGGATTTGGTTATCGGTAAGTTATCAATAATGGAAACACTAGTCGACGACCATGATGGTGTATCGATGATCATGAAATAGAGCTATGACGCCCAATGGTGAATGGTCGCCAAACATATAGATTGGAGGACAAAACCAACAAATTGGCCAATGTTAAAATGAATTTGGTGAGTGTTGGATGCAGGGAAATAAAGAAAGGAGACGACCAACAAATGGCCAAACATACTGATTGGATGACAAAACCACATCAGAGTTTGCTTGCACTCACCCGTTTCCACATCACTTTCGACTGAGTGGGAGAAAGTTACGTTATCCTCAAGGATCAACTAGATTATGAGGGACCATTTGCATATCTTGCATTGTCCCATTTTTGTGCCTTTGACTGTTCAACTGCTCTTATCGTTTCCGCTTTGCTGTCGTTGTCGAGAGCTATAGCCACAGTGAACGGACCAACCTAACTTGTTCCTTTTAACTATCATGTATAGTCAAATTCGTAGCGCAGTAAATCATGACCTACTGCTCTGTTCATGCGAATTGTTTGTGCTGTTTTGGAATTCTCGTGGGGTGATAAAACTGCGGCTTTTTTCAGTGATTTCAAGCTTACAAAGCAGAAAGATCAGTGAAGAAGCTGGGGTACTATTAAGGCCTTCCGATCAGTAGTAGCAGTACAGGATTCATTTAATATAAAAGCACAACAATCTCTGGCATGTAAAAGAGAGAATTGCTGAGAATCCGAGACGCATTCTCTGATCAATACGCATCGTGCTCCCCCAGGTCAAAGGCAAAGTTGCACCGCTCCGGCTAGGAAAGCTTACATGCATGCATGCAGAAAAGGGACAAGAGCCAAAAGGCCATGATGCTAAAAGACTTGTACTTTCTCGGGGGCGATGAAGTCGACGAACTAGTTCTCGGACTTGGTTTTGCCATTCAGGGAGGAGGTAAGGAGGAGAACCGAGAGAGCATCCTGCAGATGGGCCCATGCGCGTAGCTCTCGTACAGGACAGTCGCGCCATTGAACGGAGGGAGGACCAGCCACGCTGTCAAAATGAGCTTCGCATCGTACCATAGGGGTATGCTGATGAGGAGGAGCATGATCATTCATCATCTCGACAAGTCAACCATCATCAATCATCAAGCCAAACAAGAGATGAGACAACGTTAGGTCGCCACTTACTGCTCAAGAAGACTCTCGAGGAGCATGTCGAGGAGGGTGAGGAAGGAATAGAGGATCCAGTAAACCAGCCACTGCTCATTGTCTGTCTTGGATTTCTCCTCTTCTTTTTTCGCTGAAGCTTTCTTGGATTTCTCTATGGTCTTCGCAGACGCGTACCTGCCCAGAGAAAACACACACCCATCAACCCCCAATCTCCCCTGCTTTGACCTACGTAATAAGCATCTTGGGGAAGAAAGAACTGGGAATCTTACAGAGGATAGAGCAGCATCAGCACCGGCCTGCGCGAATTCCATCAAGATAGTTAAGGCACCCATGTCGTTCAATATCACGTTGAAGAAGAAGAAGAAGAAGTACCTGGCGATGGAGCGAGCGAGAGTTAGGAAAGTCCACGGATGACTCATTGCCTTGTGGAAGCGAGAGTGATGAGAGAGAAACTTCAAATGGGGATGAGAACAGAGGAATCGAGTGCAGATTCTCGGATGGAGAAAGAGAGAAAGGGAGATAGAAACGATGCGATCCGCCAAGGAAGAAACCCCCGTATAAAAAGGCCAAGGAAAAGGGGTCACGTGGCAGGCATCGGGGGCCTCCTCACTTCACGAGGCTTTCGCCATTTCCAAACCTTCAATTAAGAGAAATGATTGGGTTAGAGTTTAGCAAGCCGTGTGATTAATCAACGATGCCACTCCCACTTCACCGTCGCCATCAATCTTTATAGAAAGAGAAATACAACCTGAGAGAGAGCGTTCATGCTTCTTTTCGATCTTCTGCACCTTTCAGTCTTCGCTTTCAATCCTCCTTTTTAACAAAGTGGGTGGCATGATAGCTGTAAAAAGGGTGATGTCGCCTGCTTATTCAGACTTGCAGACGGAATAAATCTCAGCGTTGTTGACCAGATAGTCCACTGTAATCCATCGTGAGCCAAAACTACGTAGCACGTGCGTGCATCAAATCATTAAATCTAATTCAGGCCGTTCATGCAAAGCAACAGAATGAGAAAAACAGAGAAACAAGAACAAGGTACGTCTTTGGAAGTGATTCATGGTCTCATTGACGAGGCGTCTGCAGTCATCAACTTGGGAGACATCGGCCTGAATGTCTACGACGTCTAGAGAGCCCAACTCCCTGGCCCCCTTTCCCGCAGAGAGATCTCCCGCCGGGCCACCAGAGCCAAGCATGCACCCCTCGTCGCATACTCAAAAGCCAGGTACTGCGAGCAACATAAAGTTCAACTTATATACAACGCATGTCGGTCATTTCGGATGAATAAGATGGTCACAAAGCAAGGGCGACGCGTACCTCTCCGATGCCAGAGGAAGCACCAGTGATCAGAACGACCTTACCTTCGACACTCTCGCTGAAGACGGAGCTCAAGGTAGAGAGGAAGAACTTGAAAGCGTAGAAAGGGGGCAAGAAGAGGCAGAGAGAAAAGAAAGTGAAAGGAGGAGCCACCAGGTTCAGGAACTTGTGGATCAAATCCATGTGTGATAGGTTCACTTCTTTCTAGTTTCTCTTGCTCGCTTGCTGCCTTGCTTGCGTGTGAGTTCCCGAGAAGAGAGAGCGCGAGGAGTGATGATATGAGAGAGGAGGAGACGGTGGAGGGATGGCAGCTTCTGCATGGGGCGAACACGCCACGTAAGTACATGTTGCTCCACTTGGAACTCCGGGGCACGGTCTCTCTTGTCTCTCGTATCCCTTCATCTTTTTCCTTTTGTTTGTTTTGTCCACCGTCTTGATCACTCGCACCGACTGATTGTCCTCACTTGAATTGCACAATATCCGGTCTCTGTTGCTAAAATTGAAGTTCAACTTTCATATATTTAGTAAAAAATGTGCCATTTTTAGAAAATATTTTTATGAAAATCATTTTTCGGAAAAATGATAATATTTTTCAGTGTTTGGTTAAGACTTGAAGATGAATTGAAAAATATTTTCCTTTGTTTAGTAAGGAAAATCTCTTTTCCTAAATAGAAATCCATTATTTGGGCACAAGAGCTAGTGACTTGTGCATGAATAGCCAACTTGGCAAGGGCACTGGGATCTCAAGCCCGAATCACCAGCTCTCGAACTCAAATTCATCAAGTTTGGGCTTGGGATGCTGGCTCTTAGACTCAAGTTCATCAAGGCCAAGCCCTGACCCTTGACACCTAGGCACGGTATAGATGGACTAGGGCACAAGCGTAGGGACCTAAGCATGGGCACAAGAGTCTTAGGCCTTGCCTCAATAGACCCAGGCTCAGAAGTTAGGAATCCGGCCATGGACGTTAGGGTTCGGAGCCCAACCTCAATGGACCCAAGCACAGCCTTGATGGCTCAAGCTCGGGTGCCAAAGACCCATCCATCCTCTACTGCAAAGGGCTAGGGACTGAGCGTTGGGGTTTTCGTGCCCAAGTATAGAATTTCTAGTTCATGCACCCATATTTAATCATAATTTGAAGAATGATTTTCAATTTTTAATAGAGAAAATTGTTTTCCTAAACTTAAACATCAATAGGAAAACCTTTTTTATTAACTCATTTTCTCAAGCGATCCAACCGCCAAAAAACGAGAAAAATATTTTCTCAGAGCTTTACATGGGAATCCCGTGCTTGTGAAATGAATCTATGTTAAACAAAGTGGGCTCTTTAGAGAATCCCTTCTCAAGTTGATTTCACTTATTAAGGTGTGTTTGGTAATATTTTTGTTTCTGAAAATAATTTTTTTAGAAATAGTTTTTTTTCCAAGTAAAACAACATGTTTGGTAACTGTACAAAATTTTTGTTCCCGGAATTAAAAAAAAAGAAGAATATAAATGAGTTTAGTATGACCCACGAGTTTTTTTTGTGACATTGAATTTCTTTTAATTTTTTTAATAATTTTTTGAGATTTTTCTTTTTTTCCTCTCTTCTTCTTCCTCCTCTACCTCTAGTAGGTCATTAAGCCACGATAGGCAGTAGCCAATGATGGACAGTGGTGGTCAACGACGATAGGTGGCAGATGGTGGCAGAGGACGACGATAGGCAACATGTGGGGGCGAGGGCGAGGGGGCAACACTGAAGAAGAAGAAAAGAAAAAATGAAAAGGAAAAATCATGACTTATTTCTAAAAATTGTTCCATGAAACAATAAGCTATTGTTTTTTACTTTTTACATTCCAAATCTATTCACTTGCCATTTTTCTATTTCAGGGAATAGAAAAATAATTGATATCACCAAATGGATTTTTGTTCTTTTTTTTTTTTTTTAATTCTAAGGAACAAAAGAAATAGGAACATTGCTATGCAGAACCTTAAGGCTACGTTTGATGGTCCGATTTATAACAAAGATAGGACTTGATGGAATATGATATAAAATCTTGGGATTTTTCTATATTTTATCAATTGTTTGGTGAATCACAATATTAAAGTCGGATATATTTACATTATATCACGTACATTTTTTTTATTATATATAAACGATATATCATTGTAAATTAACCTAAAAGTTCATAAACAGAGATGGTGAAAATCTCTTGTGACACTATGCCTTAATTTATTTTTATTTTATTTCTCCTCTTTTTAAAATTATTTTCTTTATTATTTCTTTTTCCCCTTTCATCATTCTCTATTAAAATTTTATTAAATAATAAACTGTAGTAACATACCTAAAATAAAAAATACCTAAAATATATAATAAATTTAAATATATAATTTATAGATTGAATGTTTATTATAAGATAGAATTAAAGTTGAATATATAAATTAAGATAAGATTAAATTAAAAAATAAATTTTTATTTTTAGTTTCTTAAATTAGAATTCAAAAATTATTTATATTGAAATATAATTTCAATTTTGTTAATTTCGTAAATTTGTTATTTGAGAAAAATAATTTTCCTATCATGAACATTAAATCCTATCCACATTTATCCCACCTCCTCCATGAGATAATTTTATCCGGCCTATATCCCTCTTATATCCGACTTTATCCGGTTTTGAAGACCAAATGTAGGATAGGATAAGTCATATCCTATCCCGAATTTTATTCTAACTACCAAATGCAGCCTAAGTTTCTTTTGACACGTCCATGTGCAATAAAGGAATGAATAGGATCTCCAACAGGATTGGGGAGCTCTTTTAGCGATGTCAACATCATAAAGGCATGATTCTTGACTTTATATTAAAGGTTCTCGAGATAATTATTTAAAAACTTTTTTTCTATTATATAATTATCAATTTAGTTATAAATTTTTTAATTATGTCAATTTAATTCTAAACATTTTAACAATTTGTCAATTTAGTCATAAACTTTTCACTTGTGTTAATTTAGACCTAAAATTTTTGAAAAATTATCAATTTAATCCGCAACCTTTTAACTATTTGTCAATATTGTATTTCTAGCCAATTTTGGCCGGAATCACTAATGTGAATATTGGTCACGCTTACGTGGTGTGGTGAATGCTAACATGGACAATATTTTCCTTTTTTAAAACCGTTTCCTTTCATTTCCCTTTGGCCCGTGGCCATCTCTTGACCATGGCCTACGACCATCCACAAGCGAAGGCTCAACCCTTGTGGCTTGGTGATGTGGACATCGAGCCATATCGAGGAGGAGGTTTGTTGACACCTAAATTTTGGCGATTTAGTTTATTTATTTATTGCATAAAAAATTAGGGGTTAATTTTATTAATTGCATAGCATATAGATTTAGGTGCATTTACTTGTTATTTGCATTTTTGCACCGGTGGCGGATGGGTTCAAATTAGATGGGCCAGCCCACGAAGCGGCAAGTTGGCGGCAAGCATGTTTTTTAATGATTGAAAGATTATCTCGTGAAAAAATAGAAATTCGAATTTTTGTTCGAGATATGATGCATTGTTTTCAGATAGGGCAAGTGATATTGCGTTCAACAAAACGAATATTATGGATATCGATTCGAAATTTTTTTAAAAAAACCTAATCAGTAGCCTATAAATAGGTGAGAAACGTGTAGGGTTCGGGGGGCCACTCAATAGAAACACACGGCCACAATTCGTAAAAAATTACAGAACCGAGAGGAAGGAGACTTCTCAATTTCGGTCTCACTGCTCGATGCCAAGTACATCCTCACAACAATCTCCAGCAGCACAGGTGGACTTTTCTCGATTTTTTGCCGATTCGCTAGCGGTTCCCAACAATTCATCCTGCAAAGTCAGCAACCCCACTACCTTCCAGGCTTGACGTCACTTTTGCTATTGTTCCTGCTTACTTCCAAGTAGTCATCCCAATAAGCAACACAACACCAGCTCATCCTCTTTTGCCGCGACCTGATTTTTTTTCTTTGGTCAAATTGTCTCGCGGTTTCACCGTGAATATCTTTGGGGAAAGCGGTGAGATTTATGCTGGTTTCACTGAAGAAGCACTACACGAAGAAGGATATCTCACGGCAAAAGACAGGGAGTTCTCGGACGGCACAAGACTCACACAGAAGTCCATTGGTCAGCACCGATACATCTTCACTCCATCAATACCAGGAGGACAAGCTCTGGCAACTTATCCGTCCTCATGGTCAAAGACGATTTTTAATTTTGCAAATCATCCAAGTGTGCCCATTGACCACCGAACCAAGGATTTGTTGGTGATCTCCCTCCCATCACCGCAAGTCATCCTTGAGTACCATCTTAACGAGTCAGAGACCAAGCACTCTTTCTCCGTATTGCCGGCCGTGGTCGAAACAAGCACCACCAAGTCAAGTCGCGAGTAGCCATTCGAGGATCCGAATAAGGAAATCAATTAGGTAGTTTTTCTTTACTTTTTTTTATATATTATTTTCATTTGTTTATTTTGTTTTTTTAGAATTACTCTTGAATATATGATTGATATTCCGACATGAAAGTGCCCCTCAAATTAGGGATTGACAGTCCGATTTTCGCGCCCGAAATCCGACTCGCAATTCCTTACAAAAATCGCCAATCCGATCTCATGCCTGATATTCGATTCGCGATTTAATTTTAAAATTGGACAACCCAATCTCATGCGCGAGATATGGTTTGCCAATTTTCGAATATCAATCTTATCTTGTTTGATTTGATGTCGTAGTGTTTGAGTCAGTTTTATTTTCGTAAAAGAAAAAAATCCAAAAAAGTTTGAATTAGGATTAGGTTTGTTTTTTTTAATTATCTTGCATGTTTAAGATAGGGATTTTATTTTGAGTCATGAAAAGGAAAAAGAAAAAGTGCATTCATTTAGGATGTTAGTTTTTTTTTATTATTCTATTATTATCTGAATTGCATGTTTAATTTTAATTTCGAATTTCATTAAAAAAAATTAGAATTAGGGCATTTTCTACACGTCATTGCATATTAGATAAAATTGCATGTTTAATTTTAGGTCTAGATAGATCTTTAGATGAATTGCACGATAGGTTAGTTATTTTTTTAAAATGCATGTTTAGAAGGCATTTATAATAGATAGCATTTTACTTTAGTTTTCACTTTAGCTAGACTTTTATTTTCTTTAGTGATTTTAATTATGAATTTTCGTTAAAAAAACAGAAATATAAATCATGTGCACATCATGTAGAATTAGGTTCATGAAATGCATGTCATTTAGGGATTATTGCTAGTCATTTAATTAGAAATTGCCCGTCATTAGAATTAGGTCATTTAGTTAATATTGCATCGCATGTTGCATAATTTTCATTAAATAAATGAAAACAAAAAAGGGAAATTGCGTGTTAATTAGAAATCATATCTAGGGTTGTTGATGTAGATTCTAATTTAACAATGCAGATGTTTTCGTTGCTTTGAGGTAAATTTTGCAATTTATTCATTGCTTTACCTGGGTGTTAAATTGATGGTTTGCACACCTGCATGAGATGAGAAAGTGAATTAAAATCAATTTAAGCTGCCTGCAAAACATTTTTTCGAAATAAAAAGAGAAAGGTACCGAAATGGCACTAGGATAGTCTAGTGTAACCAAGTCCCTATACCCAAAGTTTCTGGTTCGTAGGAGTAAAATAATTTTTCCATTATTTTACTTAGGTGTTTAATCGACCTACCACAAATTGATTAGTGGCGACTCCCTTTTACATGCTAGATATTTGAACCTAAGTTGTGAATTGGTATGAGCTTAGGAGAGCCCGAGCTAAGTTTAGGCTTAGCAATCCATTAGCCAAACCCTAGGTGGTGCACCCGAAAATTTGGTCGCAACAAGGTTCTAGGGACCTGTTGTCTATTCCGATTGGTATGATCACTCGAGTGCGGGCTAAAAAATTCAGGCAAGCTATTGGCGTCATGGTTCGTGATCTTTGGCGTGAAGATGACCGTGGATCAAGTCTTGAAGAATCTTGGAAATCTTAGCGCAATTTGATTATTTGGTGATGACTTTAATTTCCTTAGTTTTTTCCTATTTTTGGTTTATTTTATTTTTATTTGGTCGCCAAATATTTGACCAAGTCAATTAAAATTGTTTTCCTTTTTAAGCATATTCTAGAATATGAAGCATTAGATCTCCTAATAGTAACCAAACTAAATTAGGATTTTGGGGGCTGGTTTTAGGGTTTGTGTGGCGGTTAGAAGGCCTAAATTAAGGCTGGCCGAATTTCTTTGAAAGGACATTATTTTGAGTGCAATAAAAATTAAGAATTTCTCTTCTATTGTTCTTTTGAGAATTTGACTTTATCAAAGTCCCATTGTGACGGTCGATTCGACTTATTGAGCGAGATAGCGAATTCTTTCGCTTGTGGCATCTATACCGTTGGTTGGTTGGTTGACATGGTTTTATTAACAGATCACGTTCATACCGAGATTACCAATCATAGATTCGATTAGAGGTCGAGGTTTGCAATTCGCAGCATCCGAGCCTTTATAGAACGATCTTTTCGCAACGATTCACATCACTTGGCAAGGGCCAACGAGGCCAACTCTTGCTTGTGGCTGATCGCCAACCATGATCGAGTACCGGCCATAGGCCAAAGGGAGAGAAAAGAAAAGAAAAGGTATTAAAAAAATGCTAAACTTGTCCACATCAGTATTAGCAATGCCATGTAGGATGGTAAACACTCAAATCAGCAATTTTTGGTCAAAATTGGTAGAAAAACTAATTTGCAAAGTCATGAAAATGTTTAGGACTAAATTGGTATAATTAAAAAGTTTAAGACTAAGACTAAATTGGTCGTTATACAATTTATTCAAGACTTTTTGGACAATTTTCTCGGACACTCTATGATGTTTAAAAGTCCTCTAAATGATCCTATGGGCATGTTCACACTAAAAAATGACCAAGTCCTTGCAATCAATATGGCTTTGATTTGAATGAATATAGAGTTTGGTGTTAAGTTGGATTTGGTTATCGGTAAGTTATCGATAATGGAAACACTTGTTGATGACCATGATAGGGGAAAAGTACCAAAATAATCTTAAATTTTTTGTATTGGTACCAATTCAATCCTAAATTTTTTAATTAGACCATTTTAGTCCTAAACCTTTTTACATTTGTACCAATTTAGTCCATCCGGCTAATTTAAGCCGAAATTGCTAACGTGGCTGCTGGCGGTCTTATGTGACGTCACGTGGACAAATTTTATAATTTTTTTTTTCATATTTTTTAAATTATTTTTTTCTTTTCTCCTACCGCTTGGCCGGGAAGGTCGCCGGCCGGCCGACCATCGCCGGCCATGGGCTGGTCGGGGCGAGGGGCCCCGCGCCCTCGCCGGCCAAAGGCGAGGGCGTCGGCCCCCGCCTAGATCCGACCCTTGCCTCTTGGCCGGGAGGGCCTTTGCGCCCTCGTCGGCCACAGGCGAGGGCACGGCAGCCCTCGCTCGTGGCAGGTGAGGGTGCGGCGGCCCTCGCCCAGATCCAGGCAAGGGCGTGGCCCTCCGTGATTTCAAGCCTTGTAGCTATTGGCAAAGGAAACGGTGGTGGTCAGGGCTTGTGTTGGCATTCTCATAAACATGTCTCGTGTAAGAGGCGACCGCTCGCGGAAGGAAGCGTGCGTGCGGGCGGGAGAGAGAGAGAGGATTCATAAGGCCTTCCGATAAGTAGTAGCAGTACAGGATTCATAACATATAAAAGCACGACAATCTCTGGCATGTAAAAGAGAGAAGTGCTGAGAATCCGAGACGCATTCTCTGATCAATGCGCCTCGTGCTCCCCCTGGTCAAGGGCAAAGTTGCACCGCTCCGGCTAGGAAAACTTACATACATGCATGCAGAAAAGGGACAAGAGCCAAAAGGCCATGATGCTAAAAGACTTGTACTTTCTCGGGGGCGATGAAGTCGACGAACTAGTTCTCGGACTTGGTTTTGCCATTCAGGGAGGAGATCCGAGAGAGCATCCTGCAGATGGGCCCATGCGCGTAGCTCTCGTACAGGACAGTCGCGCCATTGAACGGAGGGAGGACCAGCCAAGCTGTCAAAATGAGCTTCGCATCGTACCATATGGGAATGCTGATGAGGAGGAACATGATCATTCATCATCTCGACAAGTCAACCATCATCAATCATCAAGCCAAACAAGAGATGAGACAACGTTAGGTCGCCACTTACTGCTCAAGAAGACTCTCGAGGAGCATCTCGAGGAGGGTGAGGAAGGAATAGAGGATCCAGTAAACCAGCCACTGCTCATTGTCTGTCTTGGATTTCTCCTCTTCTTTTTTCGCTGAAGCTTTCTTGGATTTCTCTATGGTCTTCGCAGACGCGTACCTGCCCAGAGAAAACACACACCCATCAACCCCCAATCTCCCCTGCTTTGACCTACGTAATAAGCATCTTGGGGAAGAAAGAACTGGGAATCTTACAGAGGATAGAGCAGCATCAGCACCGGCCTGCGCGAATTCCATCAAGATAGTTAAGGCACCCATGTCGTTCAATATCACGTTGAAGAAGAAGAAGAAGAAGAACCTGGCGATGGAGCGAGCGAGAGTTAGGAAAGTCCACGGATGACTCATTGCCTTGTGGAAGCGAGAGTGATGAGAGAGAAACTTCAAATGGGGATGAGAACAGAGGAATCGAGTGCAGATTCTCGGATGGAGAAAGAGAGGGAGATAGAAACGATGCGATTCGCCTAGGAAGAAACCCCCGTATAAAAAGGCCAAGGAAAAGGGGTCACGTGGCAGGCATCGGGGGGCTCCTCACTTCACGAGGGTTAACCTTCAATTAAGAGAAATGATTGGGTTAGAGTTTAGCAAGCCGTGTGATTAATCAACCTGAGAGAGAGCGTTCATGCTTCTTTTCGATCTTCTGCACCTCTCAGTCTTCGCTTTCAGTCCTCCTTTATAACAAAGTGGGTAAGTAGAAGACGGAAACGCGACATGACATGTGATATGTCGACAGCGTTATTTTTAAAAATGAAAAATTTCGACACGTTATATATTAAATAAATATTTTTATTTTTAATTATTTTAATTCAAATTTATTTACATTAATCATTTAACATTCAGTACTTTTATTTTTTCGAAATTATTATTTTTTATTTCATTTAATTATTTTTTTGATTAAATAAAAAAACCCCCGGGGTCGCCACGCCACCCCCACCCCAACTCCCTTTTTCTCTCTTCTCTTTCCCTCTCCCAAATTTTTTTTTCACTTTTCTTTCCCTCTCCCTCCCCCTCCCTCCCGTCACTTCCCCCTTTTTTCTCTTATCTCTCTTTCTCTCGTCCCCAAAATTTTTTCACTTTTTTTCCCTCCTTCCCCCATCACCTCACACTTTCCCTTACCTCCCGTCACTTCCTCCTTTTTTTTTTTTCACTTTCCCTGACACTTCCCCCTCCGTCATGTGACTTCCCCCCTTTTTTCCCTCGTCTTTTTCACCTTTCTTTCCCTCCTTCCCCCACCAACCTGACACTTCCCTCAAAACCCTAGCAGCGCTCCTCTTATACTCATAAGCCAGGTACTGCAAGCAACATAAAGTTTAACTTATATACAGCACATGGCGGTCATTTCGGATGAATAAGATGGTAAAAAAGCAAGAGTGAAGCGTACCTCTCCGATGCCAGAGGAAGCACCAGTGATGAGGACGACTTTACCTCCGACACTCACTGAAATTTTCTCCACGCGTGAACACGGAGCTCAAGGTGGAGAGGAAGTACTTGAAAGCGTAGAAAGGAGGCACGAAGAGGCAGAGAGAAAAGAAGGTGAAAGGAGCAACCAGGTTGAGGAACTCGTGGATCAAATCCATGTGCGATAACTTCACTTCTTCCTAGTTTCTCTTGCTCGCTTGCTGCCTTGCTTGTGTTTGGGTTCCTGAGAAGAGAGAGAGCGAGAAGTGATGGCATGAGAGCGAGAGATAGAGGAGAGGAGACGGGGGAGGGATGGCAGCTTCTGCTTCTGCATCGGGCGAACACGCCACGTACTTATATGTCGCTCCCCTTGGAACTCCGGGGCACGGTCTCTCTCGTCTCTCGGATCCCTTTGTCTTTTTCCTTTCGTTTGTTTTGTCCACCGTCTCGATCACTCGCACCGACCGATTGTCCTCACTTGAATTGCACACTATCCGGTCTATGTTTGCTAAAATAGAAGTTTAGGTTATATTTGTTTAGTGAAAAATGTGACATTTTTAGAAATTATATTTTTGAAAATCACTTTTTGGAAGATGATAATGGTTTTCAGTATTTAATTAAAACCTGAAAATGAACTAAAAAATATTTTTTTTATTTAATCATGAAAATCTCTTTTCCTAAATAGATATACATTATTTTATCGCAAGCGCTAGTGACTTGCACATAGATAGCCAACTCTCGAGCATGAGCACAGGCATGGACATCGGTATTGGTTCCACCAAAACCAAGCCAAGAACTCAATGCTCGTGCCTATCTTCGTGGTGTCCCACTCTGGGTCCACGAAGGTCATGATCGAGTTTCTAGCACCTAGGCTTGGGTCAATCGAGGCTAGGCTCTCCAATATCGATGCCACGCTTAGGTTAGGTTCTATCGGACTCGAGTCTATCAAAGTCGGGCTCGGGACCTTGGCTCTCAGACTCAAGCCCATCAAGGCCAAGCCTCGACCCTTGACACCTAGGCCTAGCATCAATGGACTGGGGCGCAAACATAGGGACTCGAGTACAAGCACATTAGTCTTAGGCCTAGCCTCAATAGACCTAGGCTTAGAATTCAAGGATTTGACCATGGACGTAGGGGTTATCCGTCTCCACTACCAAGGGCCAGGGAATGAGCATTGAGGTTTCCATGCCCAAACACATAATTTTTAGTTCAGACGTCAATACCTAATTATATTTAGAAAAATGATTTTCAATTTTTCAAAAAGAAAGTTGTTTTCGTAAACTTAAACATCAATAGGAAAATCTTTTCCATTAACTCCTTTTTTTTACGTGGGCTCTCTAGATGATTTCTTCTCAAGTTAATTCCACTAATTAAGATTCTTCCAACATGTCCACGTGGGATAAAGGAATAAATAGGACCTCCAACAGGATCGAGGAACTCTTTTAGCGATGTCAGTATCATTAAGGCATGATTCTCAACTTTACATTAAAGGTTCTCGACATAAATTTTTAAAAAATTCTATCAATTATATAACTATCAATATAATCATAAATCTTTTAATTATGTCAATCTAATTCTAAATATTTTAATAATTTATCAATTTAGTCATAACATTTTATTTGTATTAATCAAGTCTTAAACTTTTGAAAATTTATCAATTTAATTCTAAACCTTTTAACTTATTAATATAGTATTTCTAACTAATTTTAGCTGAAAATCGCTAATATAGATATCCATCACGCTAACGTGATACAGCAAATGTTAACATGGACAATCTTTACATTTTAAAATTTTTTTTCCCTTTATTTCCCTTTGACCTGTGGCTGTGACTTGACCATGGCCTAGGACCATCCACAAGTGAGGGCTCGACCCTTGTGGCTTGGTGAGGGCCGGCGAGGCCAACTCTTGCTTGTAGCTGATCACCAGCCATGACCAAGTACTGGCCACAGGCCAAAGGGAAAGAAAAGAAAAAAAAAAGTTTTCAAAAATACTAAACTTGTTCATATCAATGTCAGCAATGCCACGTAAAATGGTAAGCATTCAAATTAGTAATTTGTAGTCAAAATTGGTAGAAGAACTAAATTGGCAAGTCGTCAAAATGCTTAGGACTAAATTGGGATAATTAAAATATTTAAAACTAAATTGATCGTTGTATAATAGATTTATGGCTTTTTTGATAATTTTTCTCAAAGATTTTATGATATCTAAATTTATGTAGCCGATCACCAGCCATGACCAAGTTCTGGTTAGAAATCAATTTCTGGAATAGAAATTTTGTCATGTGCGCCCTAAAATCCTCTATATGATCCTATGGGCATGATATGGACATGTTCGCACACAAAAATGACCAAGTCCTTGCCATCGGTATGGCTTCGATTTGAATGAATATAGAGCTTGCTTTGTTCAGTTGGATTTGGTTGTCGGTAAGTTATCAATAATGGATACACTTGTCAATGACTATGATGATGTATCGATCATGAAATCAAGCTATGACGCACCTTGGTGAATGGTCGCCAAACAAATTGATTGGATGACAAAAACAGCAAATGACCGCATGTAGAGAAAGTTGGCATTTGATCACAAGACCTAAAGTTATAGAGGGGCAAAAGAACAGCTCAAGTGCCAAAACTTGGCATGATGGGACACTTAAGTGCAAAAACTTTGAAAATGTATACTTAAGTATCACTTTCTTTGAAAAGTGGGACACTTAAGTGCCACCTCCGGCGAACCTTGCCGGAAATCCTACGTGGCAATATTTTATTATTTTTGCTTGCCTATGTGGCTCACCGGAGAGCTGACTCGGCTCAAACTCACCCAAAATGACGTTGTCCGCAAAATAAAAATTAAATTACCAGCTAAAATGTTCTAAAAATTAAAAATGTGTAAATAATTAATATAAAAAATAATTAAATTAAATTTAAACTTACATTTATTTAAAATATTCTAAAAAAATTAAAATTAAAAAAAAGGCCCTCGCCGCCTCCTCCGCCCCCACCTTTTTTTTAAATTTTAAGTTTTTTAATTTTTAGAATATTTTAAATAAATTTAAGTTTAAATTTAATTTAATTAATTTTTATAATAATTATTTACACATCAAACAAAACAACGTCGTTTTGCATTTTCTCACAACGTCGGCGTGCAAAACGACGCCGTTTTACACTCACCTCGCCGGAAAATTGCCACTTCAGCAATTTGGCCGGAGTGGCACTTAAGTGATCTATTTTACTTCAATTTTAGCACTTAAGTGTACATTTTCAAAGTTTTAGTACTTAATTGTCCCTCTGTGCCAAGTTTTGGTACTCCAGGTGTCCTTACCTCATTATGGAGGGCAATTGTAACTATCATTTGCAATTTATAAAATGCAATGCCTAACTATTTTTTAGTAGACCCTAGAGCCAGACTGAAAAAACATGGTAGGTTCGAGAATTGGTTATCGACAAATAAGGTAGGTTCCAAGGTCCAAAACTAGGAACCGATTATAACATAATAGGTTCTAGGTTTCATTTTGGAACCTACCTACCTTAAAACCGATCGCCCCTAGATAAGATAAGAAAGATGATAGAAATAAAAGTAGTTTTATGGGTTAGCCTAATAAAAAAAGAAACAATAAAATTAAGAGAGAAAGAAGTGTGTTTCGGTAAGTTAACGGAGAAAATGAGTGTCTTGGCCAATGAGGGTGGAAATAATGCCACCCTTTATCAATATATTTTCAGTTTCAGGTACTTGCATTTCTACCTTTTAACTTATTGTTCTTCGTCCTTGTCACGCATATTCAAATCCTGTCCGAATCGCCACTGAGTCCGCTTAACAAAAAATCAAAAACCGACAGTTGATGAAAGATGTATCACTAATTCAGACAGATCCCTCCCCATTTCTGGTGAAACAAGATTGGAAATGACCCGAGGGTCTTGGGCTACAAGACTGAATCGGGTGACGGGATTATGCCTTGGGAGTTCTCATTCCCATGGGGGACCCCAGAAATGAGTCAACATCAGACTTTGCTTGTACTCATCCGTTTCCACATCACTTTTGACTGATTATGGAAAGCTACGTTGGGAGTGATGTATTGTCAAGGATCGACTAGCGCTATGAGGGACCATGTGCATATCATGCATTGGCCCGATTTGGTACCGTTGTTATCTATTCCACTGCTGTTATTGGATTTGCTTTGCCGTCGTTGTCGAGAGATATGGCCACAGTGAACGGACCAACCTAACTAGTTCCTTTTGAAAATCATGTATAGTCAAATTCGTAACGCAGTAAATCATGACCTACTGCTCTGTTCATGCGAATTGTTTGTGCTGTTTTGGAATTCTCTTGTGGCGATAAAAACTGCGGCTTTTTTGGGTGATTACAAGCTTACTAAGCAGAAAGATCAGTGAAGAAGCTGGGGTGCTATTAAAGCCTTCCGATCAGTAGTAGCAGTACAGGATTCATAATATAAAAAAGCACGACAGTCTCTAGCATGTAAAAGAGAGAATTGCTGATAATCCGAGACGCCTCCTGCGATCAATACGCCTCGTGCTTCCCCAGGACAAAGGCAAAGTTGCACGCTCCGGTTAGGAAAGCTTATTGTACATGCATGTAGAAAAGGGACAAGAGCGAAGAGGCCATGATGCTAAAAGACTATTACTTTCTTCGGGGTGATGAAGTCAGACGAACTATTTCTTGGAGGATTTGCCGTTGGGGGAGGAGGGCTTGGAGTTGGAGCGCCTCTTGCGGAGGGGCTTTCCCACGAATGTGTCGTACAGGAAAGCCGCGCCATTGAACTGAGGGAGGACCAGCCACGCTATCAAGATGAGCTTCACATCGTACCATATGGGTATGCTGATGACGAGGAGCATGATCATTTATCATCTCGACAATCCATCCATCAATCATCAAGCCCAACAAGAGATGAGACAACGATAGGTCGCCACTTACCGCTCAATAAGATTCTCGAGGAGCATCTCGAGGAGGGTGAGGAAGGAATAGAGGATCCAGTAAGCCAGCCACTGGTCGTCGTCTCTCTCTTTTTAACTTTCAATTTGTCGTCATCTCCCGACTTGGAGCTCTCTATGGTCATCACAGACGCGTACCTGCCCAGAGAAACACACACCACCATCAATCCCCGATCTCCCCTACTTTGACCTACATAATAACCATCTTGGGGAAGAAAGAACAGGGAATCTTACAGAGGATAGAGCAGCATCAGCACCGGCCTGCACGAATTCCATCAAGATCGTTAAGGCACACATGTCGTTCAATATTACGTTGAAGAAGAAGAAGAAGAGAAGTACCCGGCGAGGGAGTAAGCGTTCGTGAGGAGAGTCCACAGATGATTCATTGCTTTGTGGAAGCGAGAGTGATGAGGGAGAAACTTCAAATGGGGATGAGAACAGAGGAATCGAGTGCAGATTCTCGGATGGAGAGAGATATAAACATAGAAACGATGCGATCCGCCAAGGAAGAAACTCCCGTATAAAAAGGCCAAGGCCAAAGGGACAAGTGGCAGGCGTCGGGGGCCTGCTCACGTCACGAGGCTTTCGTCATTCCCGAACCTCAGTTCGATTAAGAGAAATGATTGGACGAAGGTCTAGCCGTTTGATTAATCACCAGCGTCGACTCCCACTTTACTTTCCCCATATCAATCTTTGTAGAGACAGAGATGCAACCTGAGAGAGAGCGTTCATACTTCTTTTCGATCTTGTGCACCTCATTCTTCACTTTCCATCCTGCCTTTTAAAAGTTTTGTATTCTTATGTGGGCAGACGGTCACGGGTGTCCCCAGGCCATGGGGACGACGAGTTCCCCCTTTTCTTCTTTTGTCATTTTCCCCTTGTTGGGGCACGAGTGTTGGCGGGCCGAGCCCCTGCATGTGCCGACAAAAGTTGAGAGGGAACAATGACTCAAAGTGTGAGATTTTGATGGAACTATTGTCAATTATTTTAAAAGTTAAATCATTAGATGTGTTAGACAAAAATGAACGATTCTAATCATGCATTGAAGAACAAATTTCAAGCATCAATTAGAATTATATGCATAAAACAAGATAAAAAAAAAAGACCTCTAGCCATTATTTGAATTTGTGTTTGTCGGAAAATTACGAAAATTCAATGGTGATTGTGGCACACTCTATTAATCTAATTCTTCACATACTGTCGTGACCAAATTTTCGGGTGATTCACCTAGGGTTTGGCTAATGGATTACTAAGCCTAAACTTAGCTCGAGCTCTCCCGAGCCCATACCAATTCGCGATTTAGGTTCAAATTATTAACATGCAATTGATTTTCAATTAGGAGTCGCCACTAATCTATTTTCGGTAGGTCGATTAGACATCTAAGTAAAATAATGAAAGAATCATTTTACTTCTACGAACCAGAGATTGTGAATTCGGGGACTTGATTACGTTAGATTTCTCTAACGCCCTTTCGGTACCTTTCTCTTTTTATTTAAAAAAAAAATGTTTGGCAAGTAGCTTGAATTGATTTTAATTCACTTTCTTAACATGTGAGGTGATTATGCGGGTGCGCAAACCACCAATTTAACATCCAGGTAAAGCAGTGATAACAACGAAAGCATCTGCAAATGTTAGATCATAATTCATATCGACAATCCTAGATATGATTTCTAATTAACACACAATTTCTTTTTCTTTTTTTGTTTTCACTTATTCATTGAGAATCATGCTTTATGCAATGTATGCTACTAATCTAACAATGCAATGATATGACATAAATAAAATATAAGCATGTAGTCTATCCTAAAGAAAATTATCTCTAACTATAACTAAGTAGAAAATAAAATTAAACATGCAATCCTACCATAAGATGCAATGACATACAAAGAATGCCCTAAGTCTAAGTTTTCTTTTTTTTTTTTCCTTTTTCATAAAATTCGAAATTAAAGAAATGCAACAATTAAATATGCAATCTAAATTAACCAAATGACCTAATTCAAATGATGAGTAACTTCTAATTAAACGAACCTAGCAACAATCACTAAAATGACATGCATTTCATGAACCTAATTCTATATGACATGCACATGATATTTTTGTATTTTTTCAAAATTCGTAATTAAAAATTACTAATAATAAAAATCTAACAAAAGTGAGATATTATCTATTTTAAGTTAGGAAATAGACTAATCTGAATCCTATCTTAACTTAGAAATTTATCTTGACATGCAATTTAATTCAAAGATATTATCTAACCTAGATACCATCTAAACATGCATTCTAACATAATTAGAAAGGAATCTAACTATTCTATCATGCAATTCTATCTAGGAAATCAATTCTAATCTACATGATATGCAAATGCAATCTTTTTTGTATTTTCGGGATAAATAAAGCAATTAAAAGATAAACACTAAATCATCCATAGACATCGGAAATATTATCCATATTCGAATTGAAATCCAAACTTGATTATTTCGCTAATAAAATCGATAAATTGATCTTAAGCCTTAAAGATCAAGATATCAATTTTACTCCCACGTGAATAATTATTCCATCTAAAGCTTTATAGATAGAATAAAAATTCGTGCGGTTGCGAAGTGGATGCTACATCATGGAATTTCAATCATGCATTGAAAAATATTTCAAACAAAGAGATAAAATATCAAAAACTAAATAAGATAAAATAAATCTACCTAACAATAAAGTAAATCTCTACCTAAATTAGAATTTTTCAAAAATCCGATAAGTTCAAGTGAACCACAATGGAGGCTCGGTGCGGCTCGCGGGGATGGGTCACCGTGGGTGGTGGTGAGCGACGGCTCGTGCTCAAGTTACGGGGAGTCTTGCGATGTCAGACGGCAACTCCGGCGTTTGTCAACCAAACCGAGGGACCCGTGATGATGAAAGCTTGAGCACAAAGTACGGTAATAGCCATTGACAAAGCGAAAGCTGCGAGCACGTAGGGAGCGGCCGTTCTTCACCCGTGTCGTGCGAGGGGCTTGACAATCCTCAAGTGGGCGTCTTGAACTTGACCGCAAGGAAAACTTGACCAAGTCAAACCGCACTTCACAAAAAAAAAAATCCCAAACGTCAATGTTGGATCACCGTCACTGCCACGTTTCTTTCTCTATTGTGGCCATCTCTCCCTTTCTATTTTTGTGGACATCATGGACTCCTTTGCTTCCCCAGGACAAAGGCAAAGTTGCACGCTCCGGTTAGGAAAGCTTATTGTACATGCATGTAGAAAAGGGACAAGAGCGAAAAGGCCATGATGCTAAAAGACTATTACTTTCTTCGGGGTGATGAAGTCAGACGAACTATTTCTTGGAGGATTTGCCGTTGGCGGGGGAGTGCTTGGAGCGCCTCCTGCGGAGGCGCTTTCCCACGAATGTATCGTACAGGAAAGCCGCGCCATTGAACTGTGGGAGGACCAGCCACGCTATCAAGATGAGCTTCACATCGTACCATATGGGTATGCTGATGATGAGGAGCATGATCATTTATCATCTCGACAATCCATCCATCAATCATCAAGCCCAACAAGAGATGAGACAACGGTAGTTCGCTACTTACCGCTCAAGAAGATTCTCGAGGAGCATCTCGAGGAGGGTGATGAAGGAATAGAGGATCCAGTAAGCCAGCCACTGGTCGTCGTCTCTTTTTTTGCTTTTGATTTGTCGTCATCTCCCGTCTTGGAGCTCTCTATGGTCATCACAGACGCGTACCTGCCCAGAGAAACACACACCACCATCAATCCCCGATCTCCCCTACTTTGACCTACATAATAAGCATCTTGGGGAAGAAAGAACAGGGAATCTTACAGAGGATAGAGCAGCATCAGCACCGGCCTGCAAATTCCATCAAGATCGTTAGGGCACACATGTCGTTCAATATTACGTTGAAGAAGAAGAAGAAGAGAAGTACCCGGCGAGGGAGTAAGCGTGCGTGAGGAGAGTCCACAGATGACTCATTGCTTTGTGGAAGCGAGAGTGATGAGAGAGAGACTTCAAATGGGGATGAGAACAGAAGAATCGCGTGCAGATTCTCGGATGGAGAGAGATATAAACATAGAAACGATGCGATCCGCCAAGGAAGAAACTCCCGTATAAAAACGCCAAGGCCAAAGGGACAAGTGGCAGGCGTCGGGGGCCCGCTCACGTCACGAGGCTTTCGTCATTCCCGAACCTCAGTTGGATTAAGAGAAATGAATGGACGAAGGTCTAGCCGTTCGATTAATCACCACCGTCGACTCCCACTCCACTGTCCCCATATCAATCTTTGTAGAGAGAAAGAGAGAGAGAGAGAGAGAGAGAGAGAGAGAGATGCAACCTGAGAGAGAGCGTTCATACTTCTTTTCGATCTTCTGCACCTCAGCCTTCGCTTTCCATCCTGCTTTTTAAAAGTTTCTGTATTCTTATGTGGACAGACGGTGACAGGTGTCCCCCGGCCATGGGGACGACGAGTTCCCCTTTTTCTTCTTTTGTCATTTTTCCCCTGTGGGGGCACTAGTGTTGGCGGGCCGAGCTTTAGCATGTGCCGAGGGAAGTTGAGAGGGACCGGGGACTCGAAGCGTGAGATTTTGATAAGACTATTATCAATTATTTTAAAAGCTAAATTGTTAGATGTGTTAGACAAAAATGAACGATTCTAATCATACATTGAAAAACACATTTCAAGCATCAATTAGAATTATATGCGAAAAACGGGATAAAAAAAAAATCTAACATCTAATCATTGTTCGAATTTGCGTTTGTCGGAAAATTATGAAAATCCGTTCGAATTGCCACTCAACCCGCTAAATAAAAAGAAAAATCAATCTTTGATGAAATGTATTTCGCTAATTAAAACAGATGTCCATTTCTCGGAAACGAGATGTAAAGGTCATCAGGGCCTTGGGCGATAAGACTGACAGGTAGGGGGGGATTACATCTTGAGAGTTCTTATTCCGTGTGGGGAGTCTGGCGACCACGGAAATAAGTCAACATCAGAGTTAGCTCGTGCTCACCCATTCCCACATTGCTTTTGACTAATCAGAGGAATCTACGCGACAGGCACAATGGAGACCATTTCCACATCTTGTATTTTCCCTAATTTGTAGCTTCTGTTATCATTTCCAGCCAAAGCGAACAGACGAAACTAACTAGTTCCGTTCAAAGATCAGGCGTCGTCAAGTTCGAAGCGCAGTAAATCATATCCTGCTGCTCTATTCATGCGAATTGTTCGTGGGGATGCTGAAGCGGACGACCTTCTTCTTGGACTTGGGTTTGCCATTTGGGGAGGAGGTAGGGAAGGACTTGGACTTGGATTTCTTGAGAATGCCCTTTGGGTAGGAGGTAGGGGAGGACTTGGACTTGGGTTGCCAATTGAGAATGTGCTCCCGCACGAATCTCTCATACAGCAAAGCCGCGCCTTGGAACTGAGGGAGGACCAGCCACGCTGCCAAGATGAGCTTCACATCGTACCATATGGGTATCCTGACACAAAGAGGAGGAGGATTCGTCATCTCGATGATCAATCATCAAACCCGACAAGAGAGGAGACAAGGGTAGGTCGCCACTAACCACTCAAAAAGAGGCTGGAGGAGCATCTCGACGTGGGTGAGGAAGGAGTAGAGGATCCAGTAAGCCAGCCACTGTGCATCGTCTATCTTGGAGGGGCTCTCTATGGTCATCACAGACGCGTACCTGCCCAGAGAGAGAACACAACCACCAACCATCAACCTCAAATCTCTTCCCTGCCTTGATTCAATTGATTGACCCGACATAATAAGCATCAGGCAAATAAAGAACCCAGTAAGTATCTTACACAGGATAGAGCAGCATCAGCACGGGCCTGCGCCAATTCCATCAAAGATTGATAAGCCACACGAGTCGTTCAATATTACGTCAAAGAAGAAGAACAAGAGAAAGGAGAGGAAAAAGTACCCGGCGAGGATGTGAGCGTGCGTGAGGAGAGTCCACAGATGACCCTTTTTTTTTTTTTTTGGGGGGGAAGGGGAAGGGGGCACAAAACGTGAGACGCTTGGCTAAGAAGGCCACAGGCGGGGTACATGTGGCAGCCATCGGGGGATCCTATCCTAATGAGGCCACAACCTAAGATCCCTCTCTATGTTCATACTTCCTTTTAGGGGTGAGCATCGGTCCAAGGTCCACCCTGGATCGACTTTTTCGGGCGCCAACTCGCGATCCCTGGTCCGATTCCCGTGGAAATGGGTCGGCCCTGATTTCTAATTCCTGTATCAACATTTGTGCGGGTTGGTTCCGATCCTAGCAGCTTCCGGGTGGCCCAACCCTAACTATACATATTTAATATATTACTTATAATTTTTTATATATAGAAAACCTTAAAATAAATGGCGTCAATAATATTAAAAAACTCTTTAATGAGAAGTTCAAGTAATTTAAATTGTTCTTTAATAACTTAGATTTTTAATGTATTTTACGGCGTCAATAGTCATAATTTACAAAAGAGGAAAATGTTTTTGTGAGAAGTCCTCACGGCGTCCAAAAAGCGCATAAATAGTTCCTTACGATCATCCTCAGTATTCGTTCTCTTCTATCTTATTTGTCACATTAGTCTTCAATTTGCCAAAATCGAAAGAAACAACTTTTTTGCTCACCACTTGACACTCACCTCGCTCACTTTGGGTCACTCGTGCCGCTCGCCACTTGATGCTTGCTTGGCTTGTTGTTTCCCGCTCAACATTCAATGCTCATTTTATTTGATGCTCACCCCACTTGACCCTCACCACTTGCCTTTTTTAGCTGATGTCGCTCATCATCGAACCCATTGGGTCAGTATGGTCATCGGTTGCCCTTTTAAGGAGTACAAAAAATGAAATAAAAAATTATTGGTTAGTCCTAGATTGACCCTAAAATCGGACCAAACCCATTGGGTCAGTTTGGTCCTCAATTGTTTTTTAAGGAGTATAAAAAATGAAATAAAAAATTATTGGTTGGTCCTGGGTTGACCCTAAAACCGGACTGAATCCATTGGGTCAGTTCGGTCCTTAATCACTTTTTGAAAAAGTACAAAAAATAAAATAAAATAATTATCAATTGGTCCTAGGTTGACCTCGGAACCGAACCAAACCCATTGGGTTGGTTCAGTCCTTGGTCCCAAGCTCAATAGAATCGGTCTTCGGTTCCAAAAATTGAGAACCAACACTGTGCAGGTCGGTCCCAGGGTTAGGGGGCGGACCGGCCCAACTCGGACCATGCTCACCCCTACTTCTTTTTTAGTCTCTGCACCTTCTCAATCTTCGCTTTCATCCATTTACCAAATCTTGGTATTATCATATCTGGGTTGTCGGTGACATGTGTCCCAGCTGTGTGATGACAAGTGCCCCCTTCCCCCTTTTCTCCTTTGTCATATTTCTCTTCTTGGGCTTGAGTGTTCGCGGGCCGAGCTTCTGCATGTCCCGGCCACAAAAGTTTAAGGAATGAGGACCGAAAGATACTACTCAAAACGAGCTGCCTTGGGCCTTAGTTGGGTCCTTGTATAGAACGTGCCAGCCCCAAAGGGCAAAATTTGAACACCATTTGATCTCAGAATCGGACCATTTCCAAGTGGCCATGGAGTTTGTCATGAGCAGAAGAATTTGACAGCAATGAACCACCCCCAAAGTTACATCTTTTGAGTGTCCACTAGCACTAACAGGCAACGCCACCGGTGTAGGCAAAGTCACTACCAATAACTATGCTGCCCCCTATTCTCTTGCCGGCATGCAAACATTCATAGAACTGGACTTAGACTAAGTGTTGAGCCCCTGAATGATCACAAGGCCACCGCCAACCTTGACCTACAAACCGAGAGAGCGAGCTAACTCCCATGGATGGCACTGATCGAAAGAGCTGCTCTTGACCTCTCCATGCACCGTAGCTAAGGAGTACATCACGATAAAAAATTTCATTAAATTGGCAATCACATAATAATCACAATTAAGTAAAGAAAACTAATGCAAGTCATAGCGGTTGTATGTCATTAATCGATATAGTCCCTTCTATGCACTACAATTATAACACTTTACTTAACATGATTCATAAATGAAAAGTACAGCAATAGTCCAACTATAATATCTCTTTAGAAACTATCTTGTTTAGCATTCATCTATTTCCATAATATATACTAAATAGAAAACATGAAATATCAGAAACTCGTAAATAAGCTCAAAGTGTCAAATACGTAAACTTAATGCAATCATAATACAAACATTAATGACGTCTAACAATGCCCCATCTTTTCAATATGCTCATTAAATGTTTTGGGCGGCAATCCTTTTGTTAAGGGATCTGCTATCATAAGTTTGGTGCTAATGTGCTTAATTGACACTCTTCGTTTCTGAACTTTTTCTTTAACAGACAAGTATTTGATCTCAATATGCATAGCACCCTTAGAATACTTGTCATTCTTAGAGAAGAAAACTGATGCAGAGTTATCACAATAAATTTTCAGCGGTTTGGCAATACTGTCGACAATCACAAGCCTTGAAATAAAATTTCACAGCCATAATCCATAAATAGTGGCCTCAAAGCATGCCACAAATTCAGCTTCCATAGTGGACGCAGTAATAACTGACTGCTTCGCACTCTTCCATGAAATTGCTCCTCCAGCCAGAAGAAACAAGTAACCAAACATTGATTTTCTTGTATCGACACATCCAGCTAAGTCTGAATCTGAATATCCAATCATCTCGAGATGATCGGATCTTTTATAAGTGAACATATGATTATTCATTCCTTGCAAGTATCTAAGAACTTTCTTTGTAGCTTTCCAATGGTCAATTCCAGGATTACTTTGATACATGCCCAGTATTCCGACAGTAAAACCAATGTCTGATCTGGTGCAAGTTTGTGCATACATTAAGCTCCCCACAACAGATGCATAAAGAATATTTTTCATTTGTTCTCGTTCTAATTCACTTTTCGAACATTGAATAAGGCTAAATTTGTCACTTTTCTAAATTGGAACTATTTCTACTGAACATTTACTCATATTAAATCTCTCTAAAATTTTCTCAATGTAGGCTTTCTGAGACAATCCTAATAATCATTGTGATCTATCACGGAATATTTTTATTCCTATCACATACGATCCTTCATTTCAAAATTTTTAGAGAGACACTTCTTGGTTTCATGTAACAAACCAAGATCATTAGTAGCAAGCAAAATATTATCAACATACAGAACTAGAAAAATAAACTTGCTCCCACTAATCTTCATATATATACACTGATCAACGATGTTTTCCTTAAATCCAAATGAAGTTATGGTATCGTTAAACTTAAGATACCATTGTCGAGAAGCTTATTTAAGTCCATATATTGACTTCTTTAATTTACATACCATGTGTTCTTTTCTTTTAACTGAAAAGCCTTCGGGTTGGTCCATATAAACCTCTTCTTCTAAATTCCCATTAAGAAATGCGGTTTTACATCCATTTGGTGTAACTCCAAGTCATAATGAGCCACTAAAGCTATAATGATTCTAAGTGAGTCCTTCTTAGAGATTGGTGAAAATGTCTCTTTATAGTCAATACATTCTTTTTGCATAAAACCCTTTGCAACAAGTCAGGCTTTATGTCGTTCAATATTACCTTTTGAGTCGCGCTTGGTCTTAAAGACCCATTTACACCCGATCTTTTTACATCATTTAGGCAATTCAATAATATCACAAACTTGATTTTGATGCATGGATTTTAACTCTTCTTCCATGGCATTAAACTATTCATTAGAATTTTTACATTTCATGGCTTGGGAAAATGAATCTGGATCATTTTCAATTCCTAAGTCAATTTTTTACTCTTGTAGATAAACCATATAGTCATCAAAAATAGCCAACCTCTTTTTTCTTTGAGATTTTCTTAATGATATTTCTTGTGACTCAACTATTGGAGATTCAATATTGACATTTTCATTATGGTGTGTTTGTTCATTAATTTGTTGTTCTTGATTATTGTTAGATTGTATTATAATATCAGGAACAACAACTTTAGAAGTTTTGGATATATGAACTTCTACCCTTACTTTTTGAATGCAAGCATCACGCACTCTTTCACTCCCACTGATGTCATTATTCTCAATGAACCTAGCATTTCCAGATTCAACAATTCTTGTACTATGATTAGGACAATAAAATTTATACCCTTTGGATTTCTTTGCATAACCAATGAAATAACCACTAGTCATTCTTGAATCCAATTTCCTTTCATGTGGATTGTAAATTCTTACTTCTGCTGGATAACCCCAAACATGCAGGTGTCATAAACTAGGTTTTCTTCCCGTCCATAGTTCAAAGGGAGTCTTTGGAACTGCCTTACTAGGAACCCTATTTAATAAATACATAGAAGTTTTTAAAGCATACATCCATAAAGATAAGGGTAAATATGAACGACTCATCATACTCATAACCATTTCTATTAAAGTACGATTACGCCTTCTTGCTACACCATTTTGTTGTAGTGTACCTGGCATTATGTATTGAGCACAAATGCCATGTCTTTCAAGGAATTTAGCAAATGGATTTGGACATTATCCCAATTCATTATACTTTCCATAATATTCACTGCCTCTATCTAATCTTACTATTTTCACTTTTCTATCTAATTGCCTCTCAACCTCTTTAATATACACTTCAAGTGCAATAGATAAATGTAACCATAATGTGAAAAATCATCAATAAATGTGATGAAATAGCTTTCCTTACCAAAAGATGGAATATTGAATGGACCACATATGTTAGTATGTATAATTTAAAGAAGCTCTGTGCTTCTTGTGGCACCTTTCTTAGTGTGTTTCATTTGTTTACCTTTAATACAATCAATACATACTCCAAGGTCAGTAAAATCCAAATTTGGAAGAATTTCATTCTTCACTAATCTTTGCATTCTTTCCTTGGATATATGACCCAAACGTTTATGCCACAAGTAAACAGAATTTTCATCCACCAAACTTCGTTTAGTGTCAACATTATGATGTAAGGTCATTAATGTCTCAACAAAAGAATTATCAAGTCTAAATTTGTAGAGACAATCACATAAAGTTCAAGTTCCAATAAGAGTTTTACTCTTAAATAAACTGAAGGATTCAGAACCAAACTTACAATAAAATCCCGCTACATCAAGTATTGGCAAAGAAAATAAATTGCGAGAAAATGTAGGTACATAAAGGGTTCAAAACGAATCCAAATAATGCCCAGTATTTAAGATCAAACGATAAGTGCCAATGCCTTCAATTGGAGCTTTGTTTCTGTTTCCCGTAATCACAAAACTTTCATTTGGCTTTATGGTTTGGATGGTAATAAATCCCTGCATCGTATTTGACACATGAGTGGTGGCACCAGAATCAATCCACCATGTATTATGATGAATTTCAGTAAAGTTTGATTCAAAACATACTAAAACACAAGGCTTATATTTCTTTTCAAACCAAGCCTTACATTTCAGACAATCATTCTTCAAGTGTCCAATTTTGTTGCAAAAATGACACTTAATAAGATTGTGTTCCTTCTTGTGGATTTGAGAAGCTTTTGAAGAGTCATTTAGGACGTGTAATCCTTTTTTCTTGCTCTTTCCACCTTTCCTCTTGAAATTCCTTTGAACTTCTTGATGACTTGAGAGATGAACGGAATGAGCATTTTGATTATTTATCCTTTATAGTGTTGTAATTCATTTGAAATGACCCATATTGCTTATGAGGTAATGAATTAAGTATAAATTGTACTAAAAAGTACTCATCCACGTTCATTCCTAAAGTCCTTAACTTTGATGACCGATTCTTGTTTGTGTGCATCTACATCTTGAAGTGTTGTCTTGCAGACCACCGATAATTATCTCCATATAGGATTGGATGCCAAGACACAATTGGAAGTGTAGGGATTGCAGTTACTTCTTGTTTGCAACCAATGAAGTAGTCTTATGCCAAGGAATGTCTATAGATTTCTTCTTCCACAAAGAATGTCAAATTAATATGAGGTCATCCAGGATGTGGAACTTCTGTGGAAGCCACTTTCGAAGCAATAAAGATTGCCGTTAGGCTAGTAGATTCGTGATCTTCGAGGTTTTGACGGTTCTTTTCACACTTAATCACAATGTTTGAATTCATATGCTGCGAAAATATTTCCGTAGTTCATGGCTCAACCAAATATACCCATAAATGAGCATGAATCGATGCATGTCCTAACTTGCTCTATTAGGAAAAGGCTCGCGCCTTTGTCTTTCCAGAGAAAGTATATGTCAATCTTGAACAAAACCGTCATTTTGCCTATTTAACAAAAATGGATGATTGAGTTAGTTGTTGCTCAAGAAATCTCTATTGGAACGATTACAACCTTACCCTTTCAAAGCATCATCCTGTGGATCAACCTGCGAAAGCAATTAAGTGAAGAGATAAAATATTGCGCAAGTTATTCTTGAAACTCATTTTCAAACAATTTGAAGCTAAGGCAAAAACTCAGCTCAGAGGGTCCATTTGAAATACTTCAAGTGTTTTAAAGAATATAACTTCTATGAACTCTAACTTCATTATTAAAAAATGTGAGTTGTATGATTTACAAAAGCATTTGATTGGATCCACAATCAAAACCCAAAACGCAATACACGATTCCTAATAGGAATAATGACAAGGATAAAGTACAAGAAGCTCTTTCGTAGAGGAGCATAATAAGGACAATTCTCGTCCTAGCTTTAAAGTCCACTTTTGGCATGGTCAAGCAAGAGGAGTTCAAGAAATGGTTGTCATGCATGACCTACGAAAAGAAGATAATGTCAGTCCATGAATGAAAAATTGATATTTCAATAAAGCCACCTCTTACAATGAAATCAAGGCGACGATACCTTCTCAATAGTATCCACTTACGAGAATTTGGTATTTCATCAAGATTTTATTAATAAGAGAAGATTTCATTAAAAGATTGATCCACGGCTATTAATCGAATGCCCACTTTGTTCCAAAAGTTTCATAAACAAATGGGGCATTGATTTTGAAAGATTAATTTGTAATTTCACTCATGCAAAGGTGAGGTGATTTTTATTTTGAGAAAACAATACAAAAAATGTGATTTGAATTTTAACTTCGGAATGTGACCAAGAAAGAATTTTATTGAAAATTTGATTTTAAGTCTATGCCCCAAAATGTAATCTTGACTTGAAAGAATTTCTATATAGAATGTGACTTTGAGTTCATAATTGAAAATTTAAACAAAAACATATATTCGGTAGATCATAGATATTTGAAATGCTTATTTATTAAGAGTGAGTGTCGAGCCCATATTGCCAAGGGCATTCCATTGATTTCCGCAAATCTCCAAAAAATGAAAATTTCAATCCAAAGTGAGCAAGTAGATGGAGAAATCATACTTACAATGGGTGAAGAGACTTTTTTTTTTTTTTTTTTTTTAAATCACATAGACACGCGGATGTAAACTTGGTGAGGTTTGACGCATAAAGGTGGAATTCTAAAGGCTTAAGGTCCCCAATTTGATTAGATTAAAAGAGTTTTCCCCACTCCGCATTTACGTCGGACAGTTCTCTTTATCATTAATCAAAATGAGCGGGACCAAAAGTGGATAACCATGGGTCATTCCCCGCACTGGTTCCATCTTTTGGCACCTCTTATGGGCTTCCTAGTGCAATCGAGGTTTTAGATCGCGGGATGTGTGTGTAAATGTGTAGTGCTAAGATAAGTATAAAGGCACGCACATCGATTGATATCCAAACAACACTTCAATTTCATCCATATAGGCATACATTCCTATGCCTCCCTGCAAATGAAATGGGTTAACAAACACTCCACCCCTTATTACTCCAAACCTACAAAAACATTTAATACATTGTTAGCGTACTAACCTTGTTTTCCACGCGACTTTGACACGCGCTATCAAATGAAGACCATGTTAGTGAACAACCAACCAAGTTATTATGGCCTAAATCCTCTAAGGTTTGCAACTAAGTCCCCAGTGAAGTTGCCAAGCTATCGCGACCTCTCTTTTTTTTCGTCCGGGGGTTTAAGGGTATTTGCCTAAAGAGGCGAACCAACAGCCTTAAATTAGGCACGGGCTCTCCCAAGCTCATACCTCGCGCGACATTGGATTTTGAATTTTAATTCTTAACAACCTATGTATTTCTAGGAGTCACCACTAGCCTATAGGAGTCGACTAGAAACCAATTAAGACGCGGGAGTGTTGTCTCGATTCCTACGCAACCAGAGATTTCTAGGACCGGGAACTTTTTTACACCAATGTTTCTATTAGTGCCCTTGCGGTACCATTAACTTGGAAGGTTGTTCATTTAAATGGCCACACATTCTTGATTACCAATTATAATCCTGATAAAACCGCTAAACGTCCATGCAAATGTTTTTGTAGGTTTATTTTTCTTAATGTCTAGACTAATCCTAACATAATTTAGAAGAGAAATTTACACTCAAATTAATGAAAAGCGGTGTGTAAATGAACATCCAAGAAATTGAAATGACTTAAAAATAAATGCGGAAAAGGAAAAACCGAAACAAGTTAGGCAAATAATATTACATGACCTTGTTATCATGCCCCTGGACAAGACCCTCATGAGCAAAATGGGAATTCAAATATGCATGAAATTACTCTATATGCATGAAATTACTTTAAATAATTTTAATCTACGCAAAATATATTATTTACAAAAAAATGATTATAGAATATTAAATTAGGAAAAATGACCTTATAAAATTAATAAATTTCATAAATGTCATTTTTTTGCCTTAATTTGATACCATCTATCACTTTGATTTTTTTATTAATTAATTAATTTTATTTGTTGTTTTCAAATTTTAATTGAATTTTTTGTTCTTTTTAATATTTATTTATTGTTGATAAAAAAAAAAAAGGGATTCAGACCGAGTCATGAGACTTGACCCAACTAAACAGACCCGAACCATATTGTATCGGGTTAAACTAAAAACATTAACCCTAAAAGGTCGCTCGGAATTAATTATAAAAGCCCATTAATTTTTTTAACTCTTTTTCCGACCCACATTTGAAATGAGCCCAGCCCACAACAGAACACCCTAGCACACTTTTCACATTTTTTTTCCCTTTTGGTCTTCTTCTCCTTGGTGCTTGCGCATTGTACGCCCGAAGCTTCCCTTCCCCAAAACATGGCCTCATCATGACTCAGCCAAACAACAACACAGCTCAAAACAACCAGCGACCCTTCCACCGCCGAACTTCCATCGACCACTAGTTGGCCAGAGATCAACGCCTTCACCAGTATACTTCCGGCTAAAGATTAGATTTTTGAACTCTAAAATATCATATAATCAAAACTCTATCGATTCGAGTACTAACACCAACATGAGCAAACAACATGATGGAAGGACTCAAACTCGAACAAAGACAATATCACAGCAACGAACCTCGCAGAAACCATTTCCAAATCTCATTTTGACATTTCATCAAACGCATAGAATGCACCAGCTAAAGGAAGGAACCAAGCTCGCCTGGGGCTATTGTTCGGACCAAGCAATGATCATCGACACACAAACAACATTCCAAACCAACTCAGAGACATATCACACCAAATTTAACATAGGTATGAACTCAAGGACGATGAGGTTCGGTTAAGACCAACTAAGATACTTGGACTTCATTCAAGCATCCCTGCAAATAGTTGGGTGTGCGCGACTTGAACGAGAGATTTCCGACGCGGTCGAGACTTGAACACAGCCCCTAAGTTCTTATCGAGCCATACCAAAACACAACAAGATCAACGAAGGACCAGCGGGATCGAAGCTCGCGCGAACTGGTTGATCGCGAGCTCCGATCTGACACCTCCTAAAACGGGGCACCTACGGTTCGGAAGGCTTACCCGGTTTGGATGATGAGCAACGGGCTAATCTCAAGAAATGCCGAAACGCTCTCTTGGTCGCACTCTCTCCCTCTGGCTCACCCTCCATTCTCTCGAGCTCTTCGGTCTCGCTCCCCGCTCTCTGTCCTTCGCTCTCACCCCTTATTGGTCCCTCTCGGCCAAAACCAACATCGGAGGACATGGAAAAAGGGGGGAATCGCAAGCTCTGTTGCATCGATTTGTGCCCAAGACCCCTGGCGACGCCCACCCGGGGCTAAATTTCAGCCCTCTCGCTCTCTCTGTTGCTCTCGCTTGAACTCCCTGTCCTTCCTCGAACCAAAGAACCAGCCCCCAGAACCCCCCTAAAAGCCTCTCCCCCTCTCACTTTTATGCTCGGCCAGCAAGCGCACATGGCCCCCTGCCACCGCCAGCTGCTTTGCCAACCTGACTCCGACCCTGGGATCATGCTGTGCGATCTGCTGCCCCCCTCTGCTCCCTCGCCATCCCAATCTTCTCTGGCTCGTACTTTGCTTTTCCTTCTTTCTACAGAGAGCTTGAGGGAGAGAGAGAGGAAGAAGAGAAGAAGGTTGGGCCGGGGAAGGAAAGGAAAAAGAGGGGCTGGGCTTGGGCCCAAGAGACAAAAGATATAGAGGAGAAGAGAATTGGAAAGGACTGGGCCTAGCCCGATCCTTTTTGTTTTCCGATTTTTTAATTTAATTTAATTTAATTTTTTAATTTTATTATTATTATTTGGTTAGGGTTTGAAAATTAATCCCTAATTTTTACGCAATTAAGTCTTAAATAAATTTGTAAAATTTAGGTGTCAATAGAGGGAATACTCAATGATGAAGCTTGAGAATATACCAGTCTCAACAAGATTATCGATATCATCTTAATGATCCATCAATCAAGAATGGTTTAAAGACTCAATTTAATTGTAAACTTGTCACACATAATCTTAACAACTTAAGAATAGGTCCAGTTGCAACCGATCTTATGAAATCATTCATATAATTGAGACAATGAATATATTTTTTATGTTAAATAAATAATACAATTGATATCCCTAGCATGTAATTATTATATTGTTGATTTAGGGCATATAATCACTATTATCCCCTCTACATGCGTAGTTCACTATCACTTTTGCACATCCTTGTACTGACCACATTGGGAACACGCTCACTTGGACTTGCATCATCATTTACATTGTTACCGACTCTCCTTAAATGATGTTTTTTTTTTCTTTATTGGTTTCCATAAAATGTTGAAGCTTACATCTCTCAAATCTTGATCCACCTGCAGCTTCCCTTCCCTAGTGAAGTGTTTCCCTTGAGTCAACTCCTTCCATTCTACTAAGGGCCTGTTTGTTAAAAATAATTTATGTTCCCTGGAACAAAAATTTCTATTCTTTTGTTCTAGGAAACGAAAAAAAATAGAAACGTGTTTGGTAAAATTTTTGTTTCCAAGAACAAAAAATCTATTTTTTGTTCTTGAGAATGGATTTGGAACAGAAAAAAGAAGTAGAAAAAAAGTAATTTTTATTTCTGGAATAATTTTTTTTTTCCCTTCTTTTTTTCTTCTCATTTCATTTCATTTCATTTCTTTCCTTCTTCTTCTTTTTGGTCGGTCGCCAATGGCTCGGCGAGGCTCGCCTAGCCACCGAGGCCACTAGCGAGGCCGAGCCTCGCAGGTGGCCGGGCGAGCCTCTTGCGAGCTCGCCGACCCTCGCCCTAGCGCCGGCCGCGCCGTGGCCGGCGACCGGCCACAAAGGAGGAAGAACGAGAAAAAAGAAAAAGAAAGAAGAAAAAAAGGAAAAATATAAAAAAAAATAATAACAAAATTAAAAGAAACAACAAAATTATACAATTCTACCAAACGCATTTCTATCCCGAGAAAAGAAATTTTTAGCAATTACCAAGCACATTCTTATATTCATAAATTGTTCCTAGGAATAGAAATGAAAAAAATCATTTCTAATCAAAAATTGTTTCTCGAAATAGAATCGTTACCAAACACACCCTAAGCCAAATGTAACAATGGTTATACCAATGTTAGGACTCGGCTCCACCCTCAATGTCTCGAACATGCTCAACAAGGCTGCTTTGCTTGCTTGTGATGATATATGAACGTCTGTAAAGGAGACTAGATCCAAACTGAATACATGCGCTAATTAGAAAACATGAGCTTACATTGTAGAAACTTGTTCAAGGCTCACGCAACTAGGAGGCGGTGTAGAAGAGGGGCAAGAAGAGGCAGAGAGAAAAGAAAGTGAAAGGATGAGCCACCAGGTTTGGGAACTTGTGGATCAAATCCATGTTTTATGGTTTCACTTCTTTCCAGCTTCTCCTACCTATGTGGGAGTTCTTAAGAAGAGAGAGCAAGAAGTGTTGATATGGGAGCGAGAGATGAAGGAGGAGAAGGTGCAGGGCTGGCAGCTTCTACATGGGGGAAATGCACCATGTATGTATTCATTACTATTGAGATTTGTTTCGACAAACAAGAATACGTGCATTGATATAATAGAATCAAAGTCTAATTCATAGTGACAATAAAAATGTCCATACACATATTTCCAAAGCATTGTTTGTGCATTTAATAAAAACAAATAAAAGTGAAAAAGAGGCTAACCACATTACCATTGGTCATTGCTCAAAAAGTTTGGTTCTAACATTCTTCATATTCTGACCACGAAAGTCTGATGTCTTCACAGTGTTGAATATGACATTCTCTAGATTTTGACTACAAAAGTTTGATCTTCTGGTAACATTGGTTCTAGTGTTCTTGGAATTTTGACCACAAACGTCTCATGTCTTCTAGTAATGCTGGTTCTGACGTTCTTCAAATCCGAATCACGAATGTCTAATCTCCTTATAATGCAAGTTCTAACATTCTTCAGATCCAGCCTCACAAATATCGAGTCTCTAGTTCAGACACACCACCAATCTTACGTCGAATAGTAAAGAGATCCCACAATTACAATTGTGCTAGCAATTGCTTTCGTGTGTGAGTGACTTGGTTGGCCACTATCAACACTCTCAATTGTCGATTGTCGATCATTATTTGATCTACTCTCTCAATCGTCTTTGTCCTAGATCACATTTAAATTGGCTCATCAACTCTAAAATCATTTTGGAGAATTAATTCTACCGTAACATATGAGCTCACTATTGAATCTAGACGTAAGTTCTAAAATCATTTCAAACATTAATTCAGATATTAATTCTATAACCATTATAGAATATTTTTCTAGGCATTAATTTGTAACTATTACAAGTATTTATTCTGGACATTAACTTTGTAACTGTTAGAAAACTTTAATTTGACCATTAAATTTGAAACCATTTCAGAGCATTAATTAGTCGTTTGAATCTAAAACCATTTTAGACCATTAATTTGCCCGTTGATTCTGAAATAGTTTCGGATCATTAATGTAACCATTAAATCTAAAATTGTTTTAGATCTTTAATTCAGCCATTGTTTGAAATCGTTTCAAACCACTAATGTGACCGTTAAACTTGAAACCGTTTCAAATTTTTAATTAAACCGTTAAGTCTAAAACCATTTTAGATTATTAATTTGGTCATTGATTCTAAACTCACTTTTAAATCATTAATGTTGCCATTAATTCTAAACTCACTTCAGATTTTTAATGCGACTATTAATTCTAAATTTACTTCAGATTATTAATTCAGTCATTAAATTTGAACTCGCTTTAGATCTTTGATTTGATTGTAAAGTCTAAAACCTACTTTAGATCTTTGTAAAGTCTAAAACTCCTTTCAGATCTTTTATTTTCAGCCCGACTCAATCTGACTGTCTCAATTGCAAACACATTTGCAATATTGTCTCACTTACTCAAATGTTATTCTAATTGGTTATGGTGTGTGACATCTCTAGGTTCATCACTGAGCTGGCAATAGAATTTACACTAACACATTAGCATAATCAAGAGAACTAATTGTTCCAATTAATCTCCAGTTCTTACAAACCATGAGTGACATCTAGCAATATGTCATGGCTACTTAGGCAATGTGAATATTTGAAGAACATAATGAACTTGTCAACTTTGGTGACCATATAATACAATCCTTGTATCTTACTATGTCCCGATTGAATAAAGCCCATGCAATTGTTGGTCAAGCCACCAATTCGATTATATGGCTAAATCTAATTGACATATATTTCTACAAGACATGAACCATTCATTCTCAATTACAACCTTGGCCAAGGATTTCAATATAATGTCACGATCAAATCGCTTAGGACATCAATCTTCTATCTTGTATATCTACATTTATATAATAAGAAAACAGATTCCATATTGCGCATGCATGTGCCTTCATATGCGAACAAATTATGACCATTAAGTATAGAGACGGTTCGATGAAGCATCAATATGCACACTTGTGAACCACAGCCATCCAACATACAAGTCAGCATCGTGCCTTAAGTCTAAGAATTTTACGATTAGTAATTAACCCCACTAAAAACTTCTATATTGCTAATCGTTCTATGTATGTTATGTTCAGTAAACTTGTCCGAGACAAGCACTTGTGTTCTAGCTAAGGTATCTCAATACCCAATGACTTGTGACTCATCATTCCCTGATGTATCCAATATTCAATGGTGAAGCTTGAAAACATATCGGTCTTAATAGGATCATCAATATCCTCTTAATGATCCATTGACTGTGAATTATTTAAGTATTCAATTTTACTGTAAACTTGCCACACATATTCTTGACCCCTTAATAACAGGTGCAGCCACAACCAATCTCATGGACTCATTCATAGGAATGGGCATTTCTTTGCCATTAAATAAATAATACAACTTAAATCCCTAACATGCAACTATTACATGATTACTTTAGGGCATATAACTAATAATTGCTCCACTTGGACTTTGGGTCACGGTCACATTAGTTTCACGTATCCCTTTTATTCCTTTTGGTTGTTTTGTCCACCTGATCACTCGCACCGACTGCTTCTCCTCACTTCAATTGCACAATATCCAATCGGTCGCTAGAATTGAGGCTTAGATAAGAACCCTGTGCTCGTCAAATGAATCTGCTTCCTCTGTGAAACAAAGTGGGTTCTCTAGACAATTCCTACTCAAGTTGATTCGACACGTTAAGATTCTTCCGATATGTCCACTGGACAAAGGAATGGATAGGATTTTTAACCAGACACTGCTGTATTAAGGAGCTCTTTTAGCGATGTCGATACCTTAAAGGCATCGATCGTGACTTGCTAATGAAGGTTCTACGATGTCTCGAAGTCTTCTAACTGACCCTATAGGCAAGAATTTATGCGTGATATAGAATTGTTCACACCATAAAATGACCAAGTCCTTACAATCATCATGGCGCCAATTTGAATAAGTATAAAGCTTGGTGTTAAATTAGATTTGATTATTGAAACTCTTGCGATGACCATGATAGTGTATCAATGATCATGAAATAGAGCTATCAACACACGATGATGAGTGGTCGAGCGACATATCGATTGGATGCTGAAATCAACACACAAGCGGTGTTAAAATGATTTTGGCTGAGTGCTGGATGCAAGGAAATAAAGTAAGGAGATAAAGTTGAAACATCCAAGACAAAAATATCGAACCAATTGCATGTAAGGAGTTTTGCTGGATTGTTGGTCCGCGGCCCGCTCTATAGATGGAATGAAGTAGGAGAGGCCTATCGATGGCAATGGCACTTCGACTGGTTTCAGAAGCCGAGGGAATACCTTTGCTTTGGTGTAATGAACTGCAAGCCCTTCATAAAGACATAATAAAAAAGAATGGCTTTGGTTGCTCATCGGAAAACCACACTTTTCTTTATTCGGTTAATACCTTTGCTTTGGTGTAATGAACTGCAAGCCCTTCATAAAGACATAATAAAAAAGAATGGCTTTGGTTGCTCATGGGAAAACCACACTTTTCTTTATTCGGTTAAGTCAATCAGCCCCGTAGCCCGCTCGTGGAGAAGGTCGATGTACGATCAAGTGTAACCATTGTAAAAGGATGCACGATCATCGATATAAATGCCTATTGTATTTGCAATTTATCAATACATTTTCAGTTTCCAATACTTGCATTTCTTTCTTTAAACTCATTCCATATTCAATTCCCGTTCGAATTGCCACTCAACCCGCTAAATAAAAAGAAAATCAATCTCTGATGAAAGGTATTACGCTAATTAGGACAGATGTCCATTTCTGGGAAACAAGACATAAAGGTCATCAGGGTCTTGGGCGATAAGACTGAATCAGGTAGTGGGGGATTACATCTTGAGAGTTCCCATTCCGTGTGGGGACCACAGAAATAAGTCAACATCTGAGTTAGCTCGTGCTCACCCATTTCCACATTGCTCTTGACTAATCAGAGGAATCTACGCAGGGAGGGGAGTGATGTATTGTCAAGGATCGACGAGCACGATGGGGACCATTTCCATATCTTGCATTTTCCCTATTCTGTAGCTTCTGTTATCATTTCCAGCCAAAGCGAACAGACGAAACTAACTAGTTCCGTTCAAAGATCAGGCGCGGTCGAGTTCGTAGCGCAGCAGATCATGTCCTGCTGCTCTATTCATGCGAATTGTTCGTGGGGGTTTTGAAATTGTCGTGTAGTAACAAAACTGCAGCTTTCTCAGTGATTTCAAGTTTACAGGAAGGAATAAAATGTGGGGAATCAATGAAGAAGCTGTAGTACTATTAAAGCCTTTCGATCAGTAGCTGTACAGGACGTACAACATCAAAGCACAACAAGAAGCTCTGACATGTAAAAGAGAGAATTGCCGAGAATCTAGACTGTTGCGATTAAGCGAGCGATCGAACAATAATATAGACAGAAAAAGAAAATAAATCGGACACCAGATTTACGTGGTTTCACATAAAGCACTACGTTCGCGGGGAAGAAGGCGGCGGAATTTCATATAGATCAGCGATACTGAGGAGATTACACACACTCAAGTCACTCAAACACTCTCTCGGTGTTTCCTGCCCCCCAATTACAACCAATAACTCACACAGTGTTTAGCCCCGAAAATTCCTCGAAAATAATCTCTCAATCTCACGAAGGAATTACACGCAAATCTTACCTCAAGATTTAATCGGCTACAAACACTAAACTTCTTGGATGTAATTCACGAGTAAGAACGACAAAGAAAATCTCTCCCAAGCACTCGACGACAAGACGGCGCTTCAAGACCAACTCTTCATGATCAACGGCGGAACACCAAGCACTCACGCGACGCTTCAAGACAATTTGTGATCCACATCTACCACCCACGACCACAAGTCTATATAAGTAAAACCATTATTATTATGCCAACTTCTAATAGGATTCTATTTCCTATCTAAAACGATTTTATCCAAAACATATCTCTATATATTTTAAATAAAATCCAAAAATCAAAGTTGAACTTTCCTATTTCAGCGGCCGAATTCTCCAATGCAGATTCAAACTTTGGGAAGTTGATCTTCGGATATTTTTGCTCAATTTCGAACGTCCGCAACATATCCAATTCGGAATATTCAGAATTTCACATTGGACTCAAACTCGAGACATATTTTAACAATCTCCATTGGCTCGATGTTTGAGCCAGTTGATAATCGCTTCGCAAAAATTCAAACTCTGCTCCTACTTTCCCATAGCCTAAACGGCTCAACCGCCACAGATATTATCCAAGTCAAGCCTCGCTTCAACTTCACCATAACCGAGGATCTCATCAGAATACCAACTCCACATGCACTGTTAACTGCTCCGCAAGGATTTTCCGATGGAACCTCCTTAACCGCAGATAAAGCAAAACCATTGTTGCATCCATATCTATAAGGAGATCGAATACATATCTTGTCAATTTCAGCAATTACAGCAACCATTGGCTCTATAAGCTCCACCTCGCTATGAGCACCATTTACATATCTTGCATTTTCCCTATTCTGTAGCTTCTGTTATCATTTCCAGCCAAAGCGAACGGACGAAACTAACTAGTTCCGTTCAAAGATCAGGCGCGATCGAGTTCGTAGCGCAGCAGATCATATCCTGCTGCTCTATTCATGTGAATTGTTCGTGGGGTTTTGAAATTGTCGCGTAGTAACAAAACTGCAGCTTTCTCAGTGATTTCAAGTTTACAGGAAGGAAGAAAATGTGGGGAATCAATGAAGAAGCTGTAGTAATATTAAAGCCTTTCGATCAGTAGCTGTACAGGACGTACAACATCAAAGCACAACAAGAAGCTCTGGCATGTAAAAGAGAGAATTGCCGAGAATCTAGACTCCCTACTCCGATCAATACGCCTCGTGCTCCTCCTGGCCAAGGTAAAGTTGCACACTTCGGTTAGCGAAAGCTTATATATATATGAACGCAAGGAAAGGGAGAAGAGGCAAAAGGCCATGATGCTAAAAAGACTTATTACTTTCTTGGGGATGATGAAGTCGACGAACTTCTTCTTGGACTTGGGTTCGCCATTGGGGGAGGAGGTAGGGGAGGACTTGGACTTGGACTTGGGTTGCCTCTTGAGGATGTGCTCCCGCACGATTCTCTCGTACAGGAAAGCCGCGCCTTGGAACTGAGGGAGGACCAGCCACGCTGCCAAGATGAGCTTCACATCGTACCATATGGGTATCCTGACAGATGAGGAGGAGGAGGAGGAGGAGGATTCATGATCTCGATGATTCAGTCATCAAACCCGACAAGAGAGGAGACAAGGGTAGGTCGCCACTCACCACTCAAAAAGAGGCTGGAGGAGCATCTCGAGGAGGGTGAGGAAGGAGTAGAGGATCCAGTAAGCCAGCCACTGCTCATCGTCTATCTTGGAGGGGCTCTCTATGGCCATCACAGACGCGTACCTGCCCAGAGAGAAAACACAACCACCGACCATCAGCCTCAAATCTCTTCCCTGCCTCGATTCAATTGATTGACCCGACATAATAAGCATCGGGCGAAGAAATAACCGAGTATCTTACAGAGGATAGAGCAGCATCAGCACGGGCCTGCGCGAATTCCATCGAAGATTGGTAAGCCACACGAGTCGTTCAATATAACGTTGAAGAAGAAGAAGACGACGAAGAAGAGGAAGGAGAGGAAGAAGTACCCGGCGAGGGAGTGAGCGTGCGTGAGGAGAGTCCACAGATGACCCATTTGCTTTGGGCGGACGCGAGCAATCAGAGGAACTTTCAATGGAGAGATGAGAACAGAGGAAGCGAGTGAGAAAGAGAAACGATGCGATCCACAAGTTAGGAAGAAAAACGTCCGTATAAGAAGGCCACAGGCACAGGCGGGGGGACACGTGGCAGGCGTCTAGGGATCCTAACGAGGCTTAGTCGGCCCACTTGTCGGCACTCCATTTCCTAACGAGTTGATTAATCACCACCGGCCACTGTCCCCATTTAATCTTAAACAAAAGACAACCTAAGATCCCTCTCGGTGTTCATACTTCCTTTTCGATCTCTGCACCTTCTCAATCGCCGCTTTCGTCCATTTGTCAAAGCTTGGTATTATCATATCTGGGCAGGTCGGTGAAACGTGTCCCAGCCATGTGACGACAAGTGCCCCCTTCCGCCCTTTTCTCCTCTTGTCATATTTCTCTTCTTGGGCTTGAGTGTTCGCGGGCCGAGCTTCTGCATGTCCCGGCCACAAAAGTTTAAGGAATGAGGACCGAAAGATAAGATACTACTCAAAGTCAAAACGAGCTCACTTGGGCCTTAGTTGGGTCCCCGTACAGGGCGTGCCAGCCCCAAAGGGCAAAATTTGAACACCATTTGATCTCAGAATCGGACCATTTCCAAGTGGCCACGGAGTCTGTCATGAGCAGGAGAATTCGACAGCAATGAACCAACCCCCAAAGTTACATCTTTCGAGTGTCCACTAGCACTGACAGGTTCTGCTAGTTTATGCTCTCCGACTCCTCCAAGGAGGATGGATTATCCGTCCGTCCGTCAGGGGGTACAGCGACGGGCTAATTTAAGTTGGCTTGGTCACGGCACCGATAACCTGATTCTTTTCTAAATTTAGGGGGGACTCCGGGAGGGTCCATTCAAAGGAGAGGACCAAGGGAAGCCTCGATAATTGCGTGCTAGCGTGCAATCTGGGGACCTCCCCCAATTTTCTCTCCCACCCAATTGAAGTGGTTGAGCTACGTTAATCTATTTTTCTCTTTCGCTTGCCCCGCGCGCTGCAAATCTTCTATGCCTCCTCCTTGCGTATTATTAGTTGCACCTACTATAGTAAGTCTACATTTCTTCCATGAAACAGTGCCGCCATGGGCTACAAGCTACATCCGCCTTTACTTTTCTCACCCCCTCCTCTTTCTTGCATCGCTTGATTGACGCCCTTCCTTCCCTGCAAAATGAATGGCTCTCTGTCGATGCAAATCATGGCCGGGACGTGTGACCTCCCTGCATGGCCTCCTCGTGGAGCCGTAGCAGTGGCCAGAGGCGAGAAGAACGATGTCGTGCTCGTGGCGAAGGTCGGACTTTGCTCTTCTTGGAGGTGCAGGGGCAACGCACCGAGGCCCCCTCAGAAACTGTTGGTGACCGCCGGTATGGACAGAGATCAGCTGGTCGGGATGATCAATGGGAAAAAAATCAATGGGGTTTATATAAATGAAGCCCCGTTGTACACCGCCGCCACGAGCAGTCCGGACAACCTGGTAAAAGAATGTGGGGCTGATTCGCTGCCCCATGCTTGCCTGGTTGGCAGGTTCGTCGATGACCGGTTTGTGTACAGGCAAACCTTCATTATCCGGTCATATGAAATCGGACCTGACAAAACTGCCACCATGGAGACCCTTATGAATCTCCTTCAGGTCAGTTCCTCGCTTAATCCGCATAGGTTAGCAATAGTAATTGGGATGGTCTTGCCTCCGACCTGATCATGGTGGACCAGACCGTCTGAGACGTCGGATCTTATTTGTCTGACGATCGTCTGGTCCACCTCGTACCCCATGCAGGGAAGAAAATTTCCTGGGGAAAACACGAGATAAAAAGATTGTATGCTCACGTCTTGTCAATGATTAGTGCAGGAGACAGCCCTTAACCATGTGACCAGCTCCGGCCTCGCTGGCAATGGATTTGGCGCCACTCGGGAGATGAGTCTCCGGAAACTGATTTGGGTGGTCACCCGCATCCATGTACAAGTGCAGAGATACAGTTCTTGGTATATTTCGCATTCAATCAATCTCTCCCATAGCCTATGAAAAGAAATTTTCATCTTGGTACCAAGGGACTTGTCTTACCAGTTCTATTTCATTTTCTTCTCGCGCACTTCACCATGTTTCATCCGAAGAATCTGACAAACGAGAATTTCGATTTGATAATTGCTTGAATGAACCATCGTAATGAAAAGTTAGCCTCTCTTGTCGAGTTTAGCACCGATTTCTACGACCGAAATGTCCTTTTGCTTGGAAGAGTAGCACTATTGATATCTGTGGCAGGGGGGATGTTGTCGAGATCGACACCTGGGTTGATGCAGCGGGAAAGAATGGAATGCGTAGAGACTGGATTATCCGTGATTACAACACTCAGGAGATCATAACGAGAGCGACCAGGTGGGTGCTGCATCTCCCTGGTTTGAAGCTCTGACGCTCAGTTGTCCTCTGTTCTCATTATTGCCTAAACCAATTGTTACCGTGCAGCACATGGGTGATAATGAACAGAGAGACCAGAAGATTATCCAAGATCCCTGATCAAGTTAGACAAGAAGTCGTACCCTTCTACCGAAACAAATTGGCAATTCCTATAGAAGAAAATGATACTGATAAAATAGACAAGCTCACTGATGCAACAGCAGGGAGAATTTGCTCGGGCTTAGCCGTAAGTTTCTGATTATCCTAATTCTCCCTCAATTATTTTGGGTCCTCCGTTTATGTTTAACTCTTGTCTTTCAGCCAAGATGGAATGACATGGATGCCAACCAGCATGTAAATAATGTAAAATACATTGGGTGGATTTTAGAGGTACTTATCTACACCTTCTTGATATTACATGAACCGAATATCGTGAATTTCGTAAGTACGAGTTTGAAGAATGAAAAGATGTATATTTCCTTTATCGCACTGTACTGTATGATGACTTTCAGTATCTGCATAAGCTTGTACCAGAGTCCACTAAGTTTAGGTAAGGTTGATAATGCACGACAAGAAAAGGGGAGAACTGATCTGACTTTCCACCTTTTGTCTTTTTCATGTTTTTAATTCTCCCCGGCATGTCATTTCTGCAGAGCGTGCCAATTAACGTACTGGGGGCTTACAGTCTGACAAGCATGACACTGGAATATCGACGTGAATGCCGACAATCAAATCTACTGGAGTCATTAACCAGCACAACTGCGAGCATTGGAGACTCTGATACTGACCCTCCTCATAAAACCGGCCTCTGTCCAGACCTAGAATACACTCATCTTCTCCGGATGCAAGCAGACAAGGCGGAGATCGTTCGTGCGAGAACAGAATGGCATTCCAAGACTAAGTGATAACAGCTTGTAGTGTTCCTTTGATTGTTTTCCTGAGGGAACTTCTTATTCGATGTTTTCTGTATTTATTGTGCGTTTTAGTTGTTTGGAGTTTGATTTTTGAATAAAATATTCATTGGCCCAATTTTAGTTGGTCCCTTGCGACAATCTCAAGAATCTTGCAGGAAGTACTGAGCATCTAGCTGTGAGAGACTATACGAAGAACTAAGCAGTGAGCTTCTGTATAGCTGTGAAGTGATACATGCATATGCACAGATGAATGGCGTCAGTAAAGAGTGACCCTTTACATGTCACATACATTTGCCCTTCCACGCCAACTGTAGGAGCAGTAACAAGGCAGTGCACAGTGAATAGCTCATAATTTTTTCTTCATTTTGTTTTCTAAATCCCTCTTTTCTGGTATGACAATCCAAGACATGTTCCAAGAATAGTAATGCATGACTTTCCATGAAGAGACATGAAGCTCATCCAAAGGGTAACCGGATGGAATCGATATTGAAGGAGAAGCAAAGCACGATCGTGATAGAAATCGCTCCATTCATTCATCATCTTTTCATCCGCATTATAACTGCTTTTCTCTAAGGAAAACATAGACATGTAAACCCTTCAAGCGAAAAAGAAAAGAATGAACAATCTTGGGCAACACTTAAAAAAAAAAAAATCTTGTAAAAGTGTAATTACATAAATATATATGAACAAACCCTACAATATTCATCCCGTATTCCTCCCTCTCGGGAAGACAAATATTCATAAGGAAATTTGTGGGCTTTACTATGATAAAAGGTAGACACCGTATCGGGGATTTGGCCCTAGCTATCGTCGGATAACTAGGCTGTAATAGTGTAATTACGTAGGTACATATAATGTCAAAAGTGGAATTTCATGAACCGTTTTTGACAAAGAACTTTCCCTAGGTTGATTTTCAGCTTACTAGAAAGCTCTACCATAACATAAACCCACGCGTGGCTGACAAGAGATCCTAGGAGTGTCGAAAGGTCGTAGGAAGAAAGAGAGAGAGAGAGAGAGGATGGGGAGCAGGAGAGAGCGCGGTGGCGTGGCGTCGATGAGCGAGGACCTCCTGGCCAACATAGTCCGGCGGCTGCCGGCGACCTCCTTCGCGAAGGCGGCGTGCGTCTGCACATCGTGGCGGCGAGCCTGCTCCCAGATCCTCTCCCGCCCCAAGCTCGCCTCCGCCCTGTCCCTCAATACTTCGGCTCCTGTACATCTCATCATCCCCATCATCCACGCTCCACTCCTCCTCCTCCTCCTTCCTCGATTGTGTGTTTGATGTTAAAGATCGCTCCTTTACCGTGTTTCCTTCTTCTTTGACCAGATTGCCTTGAAAGAAGTTGTCGATAAAGTCCTGTCCGAGCCCATTTTCCCGCATTTCGCGCTTGTCTACGTGGGCCTAGGTTTTGACTTGGCGGGTGTTCTTCAATATGTACGTATGAATGCGGTACTCGTCAATTCCGAATAAGCTTAGCATTTCACTGTTGTGGGTTCATCGATTTGTTGGTGATCCAGATTAGTCGCAAGCTGGGAGCTCGAACTCCTGTAATTGTAACTCGCGATGCGGGAGTCATTGGGATGGATGCCACTACCAATAAAGTCAAAGAGGTGACCTGAATCATCTTGAATTCCGTTCCCTTTTTCGAATCGAAGATTGTTCCGTTCCTTTTCTGAAGAATGCTGAACTGCAGGTCGAATTGGAAGATTTAGTGAGGATAATGAAACTGAATACGACACAGCGGGCGGCATTGTCCTGACGGTGGGATTTGTACCTGGACTCAAAGTTGATTGCATCCCACTTGTGCGGCCTGCAAAGGTAAAAAGAATTGGCCTCCAAACGCGGCTCCACGATTTGTCTAATATATGGGAATTGTCACGCAATTTGACCCTTTTGGCACACAGATTCACATAGCGGTGCAACTGGTGAAATTGAAAATAAGAACTGTTGTGTGTCTTCTGGGGCTCGTAACTGATTGTACTTCAGACCCTTTTTTGATAATCTAGAATTTCGTATGCGAAATGACGTAAGAAAGTTTATGCCGATGTCAGGAACCTGCGATGGTTGACAAGTTCATCATGGACATAAGAGAATATTCGACTTCTATCTCTGGTTGCGCATCACCAGTCGGACTGATCATGATTGGAGTATGTTTGCAACTTCACTTATGCCCTCCCTTTGCAAATTTGTTCATCAAAACTGCTTTTTCTCTCAGATAGCTTGACTGTGTTTTACTGGATGTAGGATGGAAGTGTTGACATCAAATGTTTTGTAGAGAAACTAGGTAAGTTTATTCTTCCTCATCTTTTCTAGAAAGGAATCTCTCCATGCCTTTTTTCTCTCTTGTCATTACCGTGTGATAAAAATGACCTCAACTTGCGTACAAGAGATGGTTTTCTTATGCTCATCCATGCTATAATTGCATTTTCACTATGCATTTGAAAATCTCTAGAGGAGGTGGTCATTGAACTGTAGATTCATGATACCATGTGCCTTTATCTCAGTATATTTTGAGAAGAAGGGTTGTTTGGGAAACCTAAGCTAGCTGACTTATCTCCTTTGGCCATATAGATAATGAAGGGGAAGTCCTTTTTGCTTTAGTCCTAGTCCTTTCTTATGGTAGAAAAGAAGTAAAGTTTTTAATGCTGGGAGATGATGATGAAGGAAGTGAATATGAGCCTAAAAGAGAGGGTTTTCCCTTTATCCAACTCTCAGGACACAGTCTTATCTGTAAGTCTTCTGTTTAGGGGACTTCAAACAGCTCAAACGAGGTTTATCTGCAATTCCAAAAGTTGTAATCTTTTTGTCAATTCTTTTATAAGGATAGTAAGTATAGCATATTCATTCAGCAGTCTGCAATTTCATTCACTATACTTTTAATGAGTGTCTGCCATATACTACCTCTCTTTTGTGAGGCAGTGGTATATCTACTCACCACTGTCATTGCTGTTCATCATGCTTCACCTGCCTTTTTTTTCCCCCTTCTCTTTTTGGTACAGTTAGTAGGAAATGAAGGTACGTTTTTGCCTGAATGTATAATTGCATGTTATCTTCGCAATTAATTGCTACTTTGGCTCATCTGTTCATGAAGGTTGATTGAACTTCTCTTCATAAGATGTTTTAAATGATTTGTACATCGCAGATGGTGCAATGCCTGTGGAAACTGCAATTGTGGGTGACGAGAGAGGCAACTTTCTGTACAGAAGTGCAAATTATTTGAGAAATGTCCATGGGAGCCAGAAATGTCATGATGATGCCGTTGCTCTCGTATTTGCCAAAGAAAGGAATAGCACTCCTGGTAGTCATTTCTCCTGTGTATATCTCTTTGGCTGGCAGAGAAGGATATAACATCCATGATAGTTGTTCTTTTGCTAGACATTTGCATTGCTTGCATAAGTAATTACCTGATGTGTTTATCCTTACTATGCTATGTTGAGTAAAGGGAAGGAATAATTGTGAGATTATATATGGGTTTTGCAATGTCTCATTCTCTCCCAAACAATGCGGTAGGAGCTGAATGCATCATTTCTAAATTGGATTCTTTTGTGTAAAAATTTGGAACTTGTCTTAGTTCTTTGGACTGTTCGTGTTTGATCGCACAATGGAACTATAATGTGCAGGAAAGAAAACGTAGGCAAGAACATATTGCATGCTTTTCTGCATGTTTTCATGAAAACTCTTTTTTCCCCCTTCTAGTGCCTCAAAACCATCTAGTAATTGTTGGTAGAATGAAGAGTCCAGCCTAGCCATTCTTATTTACATTTTATATATTCGAAATTGTCTAGTAGTCTTATTTGCTTTACTTCTTCTGCATTTCAATCCTTATCAAACCCTTTGAGTAAGGTCTTGTGACCATACTTCTTGGGTGGAGCGTTTCCCACGTTAGCCATCTCCTTCTGCTACTTGCACTTTCCTTTTAACATTATGAATTGTGTGGTTCATATGCTCAATCTTCCTAATTGTCTTGCTTTCCATGTGAATCCTTCCCTATCAAAGTCAATGCACATTACCTTGCTTATTTAGTGGTTTACATGGTCCTGATCGTATGGCATGTGCCATCTGAAAAATCATCAAGTTATGCAGCATGTCCATGGTCTTTGGGTGCACTGATCCTTCTTTTATTGACAGTTTGTTGCATGGTCATTTTGTTGCCTTCGTCTTTGTAATGTTTGGATCTTTTTCGACACCTCATTTGAATGAGCAGGTGTTGGTGAAATCAGATTTCATGTGGCATTATCAGATGGGGTTTCAGTGGTAGGTCCAACGTACAAGGCCGTTTCTGTTAGGGCTCGTGATGATGTTACCTGGCTAACTGCTAAAAGAGAAGGACAAACAGAAGTTCTTGACGGGGAAAGCATTCTCCATGAAATCAATGGCGAGGTATGTTGTACATGGAAGGTTGTGGGTGTCTCATATCTTTCACAATCTTGAATGGTAATGTGAGTTTTCTTCTGCCTTTTATCCATATAATGATTAATACTTTACTGGGTGTAAAATGAACTGTAATCTAGGTAAAAAGGAACTGACATGCGCCCTGAACCAAGATTGTGATTTTATATTTTATTTCCTTATTTCTGGGATTCTTAGGATTTAGGTAATCTAGTTCATCTCTTTAAGAACCTTTGCTGTTTAGTTTCTCTGTTTAAACTACAGGGTTTCCAGATATAAATAGAACATTAATTGGCCTTTTTGATGAATCTGTTACTTTAAAGGATATCCTTGGCCTTTTGAACGTTCAAGTGTGTGGTTGTGAGTTCTGCTCATGTTGCAAATTTAGAATTATGTAGATAAGGGTTATTCTTCTTTCAACTGCATCACTGACAGACGCAGTGAAATGTTGAGAAATTCATGAACTGGCCTAGCCTTTTGGTTGCATGGACACCCCAGAGCATGGAAAGGTAAAGATAGTGAAGTCTACAATGTAGGGGAGATAATTGTGATGGTGGAAAGAGTGAGAATCGTTTTATTCTTGTGCGTGCCTTCCACCATGTGTTTGTGAGTTCTGCTCATGCTGTAAATTCAGTGTAATATAGCCTCCTGTTTGCCCTCATTTGCCACTATGTCAGGATGTTTACTGACAAAAAATTATAACATAAACTATAGATGGACAATACTCTAGAAGTAAAAAAGAAGTTGACTGAAGGTCCAAAAAGAAGAAAAAGGAAATTAAATGCTTGTCCGATCTTTGACTTTTCTTCTATATTGCTTCAATGAAGGATGATCGTATGAAGTTCTCATCAAATTAAAGATTTGCTTAATTTTTAGTTGAGCTCAAAGTTATGTTACCTTTAATTTCCCATAAATTAGCCACACTTTTTTCATATAGGAATTCACCTCACCCTAGGTGCAGAGTTTGAGTGACTAGGGAGTGGATCTATACTTGCAGGAATGCTGCCTGACTTACTAAATGTTTATCATTGCCTCTCATTTACACTTTCCCAGATGAACAATCGTATTGAGTTCCCTGAATATTACATTAGAGTTACCAAGAGAAGAAAACATGCCATTGGTGCAGAGAAGGCGAAGCTGATTACCTCTTTGTCATTTCATATGGTGCGCGGGTGAGCCTCGGTTTCTTTACATCCTATCTCAATCTATGTACCATAGGCTTATGTTGTCCCTTGAGTATATAAAATTCCAAAGGGAACACCTGGGTATACTTCTTTGGCATTTCTGTTGAGATTGGAATCATGGAGCTCCATTGCATTATTTTTTTTTGGATGTTGGCTCTATTAAGATGTAGAACTGGTTCCTGATTGGAAAGAGCAAAGGTCTGATGACATCTTTCAACAAAGACCTGCAGTTCAATATTTTTTGAGTAATTTAGATGACCCCATTATGAGTGGTTGATATTTTCTTTTAACAAGCAGCTGATCACACTTGATGATTTCTAACCATTTACAGTGACAGAGGGCCTTTAAGCTTTACTTTAAAAAGAAGTAAAGCTTAAAGGTTCTTGATGATGTCTGTCTGACTACATTTTTCTGACCGAAGACTTTTCTAAATTCGTTCTAGTTTTCTGTATTATTTCCTGAGAATGAGATGCTTTTGGGGTTTCTGACAGAGGGGACGAGGAATATCTCTATGTCAATGGGGCCGGCATCAAAACTGGCGATTGCTTTCAGTTTTACTATGCGGATCCTGCTGCTGCGCTCTACTCATGTAATGACGTCACTGCTAATCTAAGAAGTTTGAACCTGGGGTGCAATTCCACGAGCTCTTATCAGGCGGCGGGCACCGCCAGTAATGCAGGTAAATCTGAAGTATTCGGAGGCTTACTGTTTGCTTGCTGTGGACGCGGACAATTTTTCTTCGGGCGCTCCGACGTTGATATCTCACCATTCGTGGAGAACTTTCCTGGAGCTCCATTGGCTGGAATATATTGTGGTGGGGAGATCGGCCGCTGCTCAATGAGGCCGGAAGAGCAAGGTAGCCAAGGAGAGAGCTCTACCCGTTGTTGTTGCCATGTATATAGCACCGTTTATCTCGTAATGTCATATGCCCCAGCACCTCCAGGGGCCACCACCCTTAGGGGCTAGAGCGTGACCGGGGTTTTATATGCAGCTGCATTCATGGATCTTGTGCTGAACTCTGGTTTGGTGCATTATGTATTGTATGAACGTGATGGAACAGGCGTGTTATATAGCCGACATTCAATCAAGGTGTCTTTTTAACTTTGCCACTCTTTTGCCTTTTGCTATAATCCAATGGCTAGAGACACTTTTCACAACGAACGCCAATGGTTTTAGCAGCAGACAGAGAACCTTCTCCCACGGAACAGGATCACATTGGATCTTGTCTCCCGGTGGTAAGAACAGGCTCAGCCAACTTTCTTATGCTTCACTCGACTCGCATTAGCATATGTTTTGAGAATGGAAATGACCCGGAAAACATTTGCGATTCGCAATAAGCAGAAACCAACATCCGACCCCGATACATAACCAAAATATGAAATTGCTTAAGAGCGCATAACAGCACATACTCGGGCGCATAACGAGTCAAGGAGAGTACAACTGTACAAGCAGGACACCCGACTCCAGTGCACACTACAGCATCTCGCCGGAGAGGAGCTTCAGCCGGTGTAGATGTGGACGCCGATGGCGATGAGGAAGATGGTGATGAGGCCGAAGTAGATGATGGTGTGGACGAGGATGGAGGCGCCGCTGGTCTCCATGTTGCCGAACTCCACGAGTCGGTGCCGCCCCGGGATCTGGAACAGCAAGCCCGGGCTCAGCAGCACGAACAGCACCACCGCTATCACCACCGGCCCCCAGTCCGCCATTCTTCTCTTCCTCCTCCTTCTCCTCCCGAACTTCTTCTTGAATTTGAATCGACTGCTGCACGAACGGTGGAGGGTTTCGTTTCTTGAATTTGAATTGACTGTTGCACGGACAGTGAGGTTTTGGAGATAAGGAAGTTTCTCGGGAGCGGGAGCTGTTTGTCGGACTCCAAGCGCGTGCTCGGTCCTTCCGAGGTTAGAACATAGAAAGTGCACACCGTCTCGACCATTTCTTGGGCTTGGCTCGATTCGTCACTGCGCTCTCAAACCAGCCATTTCCATGTTCGGCCCACCCTCGAATCCCACCATTCCTGCTCCACTAAGGCTGGGTTTGGTGATCCAGAATTAAGTCCAGACTATCCTATTCGATATTTGTTGACCTTCTTTGGACCCGATAAATTTGGACACATCCAAACAAGGAATTTGGCATAGAGATGGGATAAACTCAGATTGAATATAAAATTTTAAAAAATTTCTCACTAGTGACACCCAACTACCACTTCGGCGGTCGTTCACCATGACAATCTAGCTCTGGCTTTCTCAAGTGCTCTCACCAATGCCATTGCTCACCTCATTCGTGGCTCCCTCTCTTTCCCAGTTGGTTTTCCAGCTTTTCCACCATCACCGAATTGTGTCTTGGTTCCTTTCTCTACTTCACCTCTAATTAGTCGTTCTCGGCCTCCATTGTTCCATGATCTCTCTTGATTTGACTCTGGACTAGGTGTTCATCAAGTATTTGATGAAATGCTAGAGAGAGGTCCTTCTTGCCTATAGTTTAGAATTGTCAAGCTCACAAGGTCAATTTTCTAGAGACTGCTTGTCAACGGTAGTGGTCGAGAAAATTTGAGTCGTTACGTATACAAGGAGCCCATAGGAGAAGGGATTTTCAATCTTTAACTTCCAGATTTTTAAATATTTCAAATTGTATTTTAAGTTGCGCTAAACATTTGATTGAATATTTCTACGATCCAAAGATATTTGAAGGATTATTAATTCTGTCTCCTTCAAAATTCGGACAACTAAATGCATTGTAGGAGGTTTTTGACGGTGGCAACTTGTAGGGGGGACATTCAACCCGAGAAACATTCAATGCCGACAAGAATCCGTTGCCCATATAAAGTGATGTCGGTGAATCGGCTCAATCTGCATTGTTCTAAATCCAACCTCTTCGACCGCGCCGCACAGAAGCTGAGATAGTCAGTGAGGATTTTGCCAGCACAAAACCAGAGAGACCACCGTCCCCGTCCCATCGCGGGCAGGGCCCATGTGGATGCGGCCATCAATTCAAGGGGCGCTCTGTCCCTTTCCCTGACCATCGTTTAATTGCTTTCGACCTTATTTGACCTTCGTCCCTTCCTAGTTTTGCATTCAAGAATTATTTGCTCTGTAACAGTTTCTACTGTCATCTGAAATACAACCAAGCCAGCCATCCTGTGACACAGCTGACTCCAAGTCCAACTCCCAGAACCATTCATACAAACCGTGGAGGGAAAGAAGAGGGGGCGAATCTGGGAGCAAAAAGCTTGGGTTGCCATCAAAGATCTGGCCACCCTTTGTCGTCTTCCGGGTTCACATGCTTTCCATCCGCGTTCGAAAGCATTGATTTCCCATTGCTTGCCAGCACCAAGCTTTTTGTCCCCGTCTCCCCCTCGGAACCGACGAGAAAATTTTAAAAAATTCCAAAAGCTGGAGAATGAGGGGCTGCTTCTTCCTACCAAGATCTTTTGCATTCTCACTTGCGTTCCGATTCGCTCATGTGGACTACTTGCCTCTCTCGTCCTTCTCCCCTGCATGATTCTTCTGAGGATGTAGGAATTGACAGTTGAACTTCCCCCTTCAATGCTCTTGCCAATTTCTCCTCTATATTGCTTCACCAAACCCGAAGCTTCTAAATTGGCTTCTGTGGTTCACGCCGCACTACAGTGCCACTGCCACTGTCCTCCCCCCCTACTAACCCCTTCAACTTCTCTGTGGATTTGCCAACCAATCTGAGGAATCAGCTGAGTAACGCTACGCGTACGTGATTCCCAATTAACATTTTTCCCAAGACACCAGATAGCCACATCACTCGATTCTCTCAATCCACACCGCACTGTAAGAGCCCCGCCCCAAGCATAAGTCTTTCTGGAAAGCTCCGCAAACCCATTTTCCGAAAGCTCCCTCCTCCTAACTACAGATGAAAGCAAAGCCAACTAGAATGCCATCTCCATTTTCCTGCCTCTTCCTGCTCTTCCTCTCTCTCTCCCATGTCTCCTCAGCCCCGCAGCAGCAGCAGCAGCAGCAGCAACCCATCAAGACCATCGTGGTGTTGGTGCTGGAGAACCGGTCCTTCGACCACATGCTCGGATGGATGAAGAAAACCATCAACCCCATGATAAATGGCGTCACGGGAGATGAGTGCAATCCCGTCTCCACCAACAACTCGAAGCCCGAGTCGATTTGCTTCACCGACGATGCTGAATTCGTGGATCTTGATCCGGGGCATTCCTTTGAGGACGTGGCTGAACAAGTGTTCGGCTCTGGGGAAATTCCTTCCATGTCTGGCTTCGTGAAGCAGGCGCAGTCCGTGTCAGAAGACCTCTCTGAGATTGTCATGAAAGGATTCAGCCCGGAATCAATCCCAATATACACCGCTCTCGTCAAGGAATTCGCAGTCTTCGATAGGTGGTTCTCTTCGATTCCAGGACCAACGCAACCCAACAGGCTCTTCGTGTACTCTGCCACTTCTCACGGATCAACCAGTCACATTGTGAGGCAACTAGCTGCTGGGTACCCGCAAAAGACCATCTTTGATTCTCTTGACGAGGACGGTTTGGACTTCGGCATCTACTTCCAGAACATACCCAGCACTCTGTTCTACAGGAATTTGCGGAAACTGAAGTACATTTCCAAGTTCCACCTGTACGATTTTAAGTTCAAGAGAGACGCCAGAAATGGAAGACTGCCCAGCTTGACCGTGATCGAGCCAAGGTACTTTGATCTCAAGGGCCTGCCGGCTAACGATGATCATCCATCGCATGATGTTGCTAATGGGCAGAAGCTCGTGAAGGAGGTTTATGAAACATTGAGGGCGAGTCCTCAATGGAATGAGACCCTTTTGATCATCACATACGACGAGCATGGTGGGTTCTATGACCATGTCAAAACTCCATATGTTGATGTTCCTAACCCGGATGGTAATACTGGCCCTGCCCCCTTTTTCTTCAAGTTTGATCGACTTGGGGTTCGTGTGCCAACGATTATGGTCTCTCCTTGGATTAAAAAAGGAACACGTAAGTTCTCTTTCTCTTGCGTGATTCTTCATCCTTTTTCCGGCAGAAAGTAAGGGGGAGTTGAGAATTGACAGAACTCGTACCATCACATGATCCTATTGAGAGTGATTGGAAATGAACTGTTTCTGCTAGTTCATCAGTCAATTAGGAATGATGTTGCAGCTGGCTGTGAGGTGAGGTTCTATTGATTTGTCTAGACAGACGGTTATCTGATCCCACCTCTGCCTTCGTTTTGCAGTGATAAGTTCCCCGACTGGACCAGCTCCGAGCTCGGAGTATGAGCACTCCTCCATTCCTGCGACCATAAAGAAAATGTTCAACCTCACCTCCAATTTCTTGACTCACAGAGATGCATGGGCCAGCACATTCGAGCATATCGTCGGGGAATTACAATCTCCCAGAACCGATTGCCCAGGTACTCATCTTACATTCAAGCCAACTATTAGCTAGTCCTACAATCTGATGACTCATTCACCACCGTAAGGCATTGCTCCATTGGAGCATCTGTTGAAACTTAGTAAAGGAAGCATGACAGACTCGAGTAGTCTTGCTTGGCTATGAGTGGAAGTGGCTGAACGCCTGCTTCTTTAAATAAATGGCAGAGACGTTACCCGACGTTACACCGCTGAGGAGCTCAGAAGCCAATGAAAACAGTGGATTATCTGAGTTCCAGAGTGAGATCGTCCAGTTAGCTGCTGTTCTCAACGGGGACCATTTCCTAACCAGTTTCCGCGATGAGATGAGCAAGAACATGAGTGTGAAGGAAGCTCATGATTATGTGAAAGGTGCTGTCTCCAGGTTCATTAGAGCAAGCAAAGAGGCGGTCAGAATGGGCGCCAACGGATCTGCTATTGTGGACATGCGCTCCTCACTCACTACGAGATCTTCAATTCGAAATTGATTCATTTGTTACGTTCTCTCTCTGTTGGTCATGGTCAATGTCCATGTGTAGAACTGTGAACTACAAAACTATAAATAGAAAAGGGTAACCAGTGTCAAATGAGCAGAGCAACTGCTTTTGCCAGCATTGGATCAAACGACCGAACAGGCACCTTAGACCAGTTACAAAATCTAAGCTTAACATTCTGTCATCATTTTAGAAATCCACATGTGATGTTTTAACGATAAAGTCGCCGTATCATATAAAAGGTGACAGAATCTGAGTTTCTTAGATCAGCCAAAAGAAGCAAAAATCTGAACTCGAGTCTACATGTCTCTTTCTTTTGGCAAAGAAGAATATTCTCTGGATAAAATATCAAGACTAATAAAAGTCAGCATCCCCACAACTACTAAGCATCTAACGAGAAAGCCTCGAAGGCTGTACATGGCAAAACAAAGAATGGTTGAACCTATGGATAAAAAGAAACTGTTGCACTAAGAGAACATGATCTAAAAGGGGAAACATCTTCCACAAGACACTTTCATTGGAACTTATTGAGGTCGTCACTACTCCTCTCAGGTCGGACCAGGGTCAGTCAGCATTAAACAGAACATGGACTTTGCCAAGTAGATATATCAGCGATAAGTTCTCGTAGCTGATCTATGAGAAGCTTCAGGTGCTTGTTCTTCTCAAACAGCTCCTACATCAGGGAAACAAGAGCCGGTTAGAAATATTGGGGAAATAGCTGGAGATTTCTGAAATTGATGATGCATAGACTTGTCTAAGAGCAAAATGCCACCGTTGCATTGGGGTGTGAGAAGAATAAACAGGACAAATTGACAGTGTGAACTGTTGAGGAAGGAACAATACCCTAGCTGCAACTTAGAAAGACTCACAGAAAAGAACCTCCAAAACAAGTTCTAAATGAAGCAAAAACTTGCTATCATAGAGTGAAAAATGGATGATCTCGAACCCCTTGAAAATGAAAAAGAAGTAAATTCCCAGATACCTTTCTTAGATTCGAGGCTTGTTCTTCTAACCTCTCCACTTCGACTTGGTCCACAAATGGTATTGAACTGCTTATAGAAGCACCAGGATCAAATGATTTAGCCTGCAAGTAGAAGACATGGCTGAGTCAAACAAAACCAACATGCTTTGGCTGGCTGAACAATACAGCCGAGACCACCCCCCTCCCCCCCCCCCCCCCGCTTTTTTCTCCCCCAGTGATATGCAATGCAAAAATACCTGATCCTGCTTTCCTCGGGAACATTTGATATAACCAAACTTCTCTGAAGTTAATATGACTATTCTTGGAGGATTGAATTTCTCAGATAGTTTTCATTTCCTGATTTTACTCTCTAGGATATCTAGCAACTGAAAATGCGAACATTTTCTTCCATGCGTATTTAGGATAATTTTCCCAATACACAAAAAGAACAGTACTAATATGCTGCTTCAACAAGGACTGGAGGGATCTGCCGATCCTTCCAGAGCCCACCAGACATCATCATCTAAAGTTAAGATTTCCATAGGAATCAAGCACCCCACAACATAACCAAGAAGCAGCACCCGCCTTTAACACCCATCAATCAAGTTGTCACTGCTATATCTGGCACCTACTCTTTCCTCACCCTTTCGCTAATCCGCAACATAAAAAAGCGACTGGCAGCAGAAAGTATAGCCTAAATCGACTTGGTACCAGATATGCATAGGAGATCAGATCATTTGCCAATAAAATGGTCAGCCTTACCTAGGATGCAATAGTCCAATGACATCAATTCAAAGGTCAAAGGCCTAATGCTATGATTCTAAGACACGAGAGTGCGAAACAGAAGCCGTCATTCCTCAAAATCAAGATCCTCAAGTTCCTATCTGATAGCATCTATGACAGATTCAGTCATCAAATTGAGCAAACACACAAGGCATACACATTCAGCGGTCTTTTGTCTTTCTCCCGGTAGACTAATTCCCCTCCAGATGGACAAAAGTTGGCGATTTTAAAAAACCCTAACGCTTCGGAAGAGCCCGTGATTCAAACTACACTCCCGCAAACTAGTTCCTCGAAGGAGAAAAAGGGAACGGGAAAGAAGGCGAGGGAAGGACCTTGTGAGAGGAGGGGATGGCGGCGAGGACGGCGCGGAGGGAGGCGACGGAGCTCTTGTAGCGGAGGCGAGCCTCGTCGAGGGCTCCACCGCCGCCGCCAGCGCCGCCGCCGGGGCCGGCGAAGTCCAAGTGGTGGGAGGAGTCGGAGGAGGAATCGCCGTTGAGGAGGAGCGGGCCGTTGGAGGCGGGGGCGGCGGAGGAGGGGCCGGAGGAGGAGGCGGGGGCGGAGGAGGACCAGAGGGCAGGATTGCAGAGCTCGTCGTTCATGGAGGAGAGGATGTGGAAGGCGGACTCGATGGTGTCCTCGAGGTGCTTCTGGCCTTCCACGGCCAGCTCCTGCGTCGACTTTGGGCTCCCGGCGGTCCTCTCATCCATCTCCGGCCGCCGGAGGAAGCAGCGGTCGAGAAAGGTTCGGCGGCGGACGACGGCAGACGACGAGGAGGAGGAGGAAGAGGCTCCGAATCCGAAGGGTCTCGACGCCGCGGCTTTGCTGCTGCCTTTTTTTGTGCAACTGTAAATCATGTCACCGCGGCGCAAATATTTAAAAAAAGAAAATGAACTTATACAAATAACTTTAATTTTTTTTTATCACTGAAAAATCCAAACTTATATGTGTATAATATATATACTTTTTATTTCAATTTCATTCGAGATATATTAGTCACATTGATATATGTTTAGAGCTTTTTATGGCATAAAAAAAGTTCAGATATTCATGTTATAATGGGTCTTTATTGACACGGAAAAAATTACAAGCATATATCTCACAATGGACATGATTTGGACTCTTTCTTCTTCTTCTTTTTCGTCCTTTTGATAATAGCGTCATTAATTCTAGAATTTTAGCAAATTCCCAATTCAATCTTATAATTTACTCGAATTATGTAGGTCTCTTTTCCATTGGTTCTTTGATAATATTTGAGGGGTTGACATGAAAAATAAGAGGTTAACACTACATTTGTTTTTACAATAAAATAAATGATTTGGAAAATATTTCCAAAAAATGATTATTAGTATTACTTGAAATAATTAGCAAATGACAAAATGTTTCATTATCAACTATAATTTCTGTTTAAACACTTTTTGAGTCGTGAAAAAATTTAATTTATTCATTTTCCTAGGGGACACAATTAATCATTTTTAAGAAAATATTTGTCAAAATCCAAATGCATTATAAATGCCATGCTAATATTCTAGATAAATTTGATTGAGGAGCAAGCACCCATCTAAGTGATTTTATTTTCTCTTTAGTCATGCTTATTAACGAATGACAAATGTATCACACAAGTATGAATTTATAATTTTCGTTATCATAAGAAAAAAGGTTAGAGGTAAATGCGTAATAATAAACGAGATTCGAGATTTTAAATTTTTAAGTGATTTTTTTGCTTTTCAAAATACTATTTAGGCTTCCCGGGAAAATCCACGGTGGACATATCACCGACCATTCATCTCTGAACTTACAAAATCTATACCCAGTAATTTCGTTGCCAAAAGGTCGATTGCGCAGGTACTAAAAAAGATAGATGAGCGGCGGAGGATCGGCAGCGCCACAATCCACGTGAGATGATTGGGTGGCGGTGCTGCGGCTGCTGGGGCGGGAGTCGTCCCATCATTCATTCCCGGCCCTCTCCCTCCCTCCTCCGCCACCACCGCCTCCGCCGCCGCCGCCGCCGCCGCCGGCGAATCAAAGGCAACACCCCAGAAGAACCGCCTCCACATTGCAGGGCTCGTGCCGTTAGCTCTGTCCCTGACCTTCGCCTTCAACTCACCCGCGCCGTCCCTGGCCATCCCTTCCCTCAGCTCTCCCTTTGCTTCGCCTTCCCCTTCGCCTTCCCTGCCCACCACCCCTTTCTCTCAGTCCAAGGACCTCCCTCTGGGTCTCCAGGACGATGGGTAATTGTCTGCCATGGCCTTCCTCTGTTTTCTTCCCATGGTCTCTGCTCAAAGTGGGTCTGTTGTTTGTCGTGTGTTTGTCGCAGGAAAATCAGGCCTTGCCCCTCTGTCAATCCCGGCTGCATATCTTCCAACCCCAAGTCCTCCTCTTTCGCCTTCCCCTGGAGTATCCCCGAGTCTTCCTCCGGCGACCCCCTCCTGGTTTCTCCTTCTTACCCTCTACTTTGACCTTCGCTCCACTTGCTATGTCTGCATTTCAGCTTTATCCTACTACTTTCACTGTTTTTCTTGCAGAAGTTAAAAGAAGCCATCCTTCAAACCCAGAAAAATCCCGAGTTTGTGGTCATTAAAGATACCCCTTACGGTATGTACTCCTGCTCTGCCTGAATTCACCTGCCCTGTAGCAATGCTTCTGATGTATCGTTTAGTAAACATGCAACCAGTTGGCACATAATTCAATGCCCTCTCGTCTCATCTCTGCGTTTCATTCAAAGCATTGCGTATTTGACGAATTAATCTCTCCTTAACACAGGCCAATATTTGCAAGCTGAGGTTGATGGAGGATTCGGCCGGGATGTGCTGGAGTTCCTGGTAAGAGGAGATGTGGTTGCTTACAGGTGTATGGCCGCTAAAGTAACCTATGTCTACCCCTTCACGACCGCTTTGGGGGATTCAAAGGGGCAAGAAGAAAGATTGAAGAAAATCACGGACCAGTTGGGATGGTATGCTCCCAGTTTTGATTCCATGGATTAGGAGATTCCAAGAGATAGGTAGTTCAAACCAATTTTTTCTTGTCCCGCTCTGTGTGTGGGATCAATATTGAGTCAACTAAATACTCTCTCTGCACATCCTTGTTCATGTTTAATTTGTTGTGTCTATGCTTCCAAGGCAGGGCACATCCTGAGCTCAATTATACGATTGTAAAGGTGGTACTTTTATTTTCGCCCTCAGGGAGAAGTTGCCTCCTCTGCTTTGTTCACTGTCTGCATCAGCATCTTGCGTCTTGCATACCACTAAAATGTCTTTTCTCCTTACATTTTGAGAACCTTTACTCAACCAGAACAGTATATGTAACAAGCATAGAACACTTGTTTGTAGTTAGGAGAATGATTGTAGGGTAAAAAAGTCAGGTCACAGCCGGCTGATTTAGACCAAGAACTGCCATGTTTGCAGCATTTCATCCTGCAACTATTGTTGCTTTTAATTGATCGTCTCTTTAAGATGAAATGAGGCTAAAGTTTGGTTCAGGTGGATCATAATTACCCTCATTTGTGACTGCACTTAGCTGAGATGGTACTGTTTGCTAAACTCGATGAAGTAGAACAGTGTAATTAACTCTGAGGATTAATGCTACTCCTTATTTATGTCTCTTAGAGTCCTTGCGATGTTAATCTCAGAGTTTCCACTTGTTGCAAATGATTCCATGTTATGCTGATTTCTTTGGTGCGGAGGGAAGAACTATATAAGAAAGGAGGACTTTCCAACATTCTAGAGGGGGGACAGAGTGGACTTTTGGGAGTCTTTCTTAAATTTTGAGTTAGAAACTTCGCCTTTGCTGCAACTTTTCAGGAAAATTAGGTTTATTCCTTCATTTTCTGTATCATTGTGCCTGAAACCATATGCAAACAAGGCCACCATTTGTTCTATGTTTGCTTTCCCCTCCCAGCTGGACTTTCACTTTGGTGTCCGTGTTTATAAAAACATTACTGCGTATTTTGGACTTTCAGCTTTGTCTGCATGCATAGCCGGGACTGTTTATAAGTCCAACATTACTGTTTATTTTGAATTAGTTAGGCATATTGTCTTGCATGTAGCTCATTGTCTGCATGCATAGCCGGGACTGTAGCGTCTGTACAGATGCGCTCATCCTTGAGTGATGGGAGAAGAGGAAACAGTCCAGCATGTGATTTAGCTACTGGCTTAAAAACGACCAGGTAGTTTCTTGCGTCCTTGCAGATGGAAAAAAGGAAAAAGGAAAAAAAAAAAATTATGTAAAAATTATTTAAAAAGATTGCTCCTGGTGGTAGCAAACGACTGTTTTATCAGATCTTCGACTCCCAATGCATTGTGATCTAACATATTCAATGTTCGAACTTTGGATGACTGAAAGATGGTAGTTTCACCCTTCCACCTATTCTTCCAATGCCCTGTAACACGAAGCTTTATGGAGCTGCGGACCTCGGAGCCTCAATACAGAGAGTAGCCTATAGAGAACATAGAAGACATGGTCATTGGTCACCATATTCCTCAACCGGACCTTCGATATGCTCAGAGATCACGTCAGCAGGGTCGAACTCAATGCCTTTGCAGCAGCAACACGTTCGAGTATTGCTAGGTAAGGAATGAATGCGCCCACAGAGAATCTAGCGCCTGCATGTTGAAGGACCAAGAAAATGAGTTGGAAGGATTTATTCTACATGCACAAAACTGAGGCAATTGCCCCTTGCTCTGAAGATAAATCCAAGACAACTGCTGCTGCTCGGTCATCATAGAAGGAGATTACATCAGTTTGATAGATTAATTAGTTAAATTAATTAATCAAATTACTGCCTAAGAAAAGAATTTCCTTACTTTAGTTGATATAATGGACCAATCTTCATATTCTGTCCTACTTATTCACCAGCACAAGTTCAACTAAATTGAAAATGTAAAAATGGTTTTTGGGCTACTACTTGTAGCAGCATTGGCAAGTGCTAAGGCCCATGGAAATCCTAGACAAGGCACGGGCTTCCGGTCGCAAGATTCAGAATAAACGAAAGAGAAAAAGTGAAAATCGATCTGGACAGCTCCTAAGCATATTTCTTTTTCCTCTTTAATATTAGACTGGGGACGGTGTTGACCGAAGATTAGCGAATTAACAAATAAGACGAGGCACCGCACGTTCTTTATTTCAATGCGGGAAAATCAACGTACGAATTTAATACGAGATTCGAGGAGAAGATTGGACGGGATGCGTGTCCAGATGAAGAGCTGCGTTGAATTTTCCTTACGTGGATCGAGAAAGGTAGACATTTCTACTCCCCCCAAAACATGCAGCAGCCCACGTGAGACGACATGTCGCCGTCAAAATGGCCGACAGGTGACGAGGATACAAAATTCTAAACAGAAGGGCTCCCTCCCTAACGTGCGTGAGTCCGTATCAGCTCGTGATGATACGGTCCTGATCTGATTCCCCTATTTCCTCGGAGAGCCTGCAGTCAAACTGAACCAATTAAGAGCAGCAGCAGCAGCAGCAGCAGCCACAGATTGTAAGGATAAAAAAGAGTTTTACTGAGGTGACAGTCAAACTAAACCCAATACGTATCAGCTGCCCCTTCAGCTCGTTATTGTTTAGAATATACCGTTATCCTCGTGCGTGTGTTACCTAATCAAGAAAAAATTGGACATGTGTGTCGACTTGCGTGCGTCTTTGGATCGTACAGGTTCCATTTGGGGCTCACGTTGACGACGATTCACGCATGGGGGCCCGCGCGCCTGATGTGCAGCTATGATTTTTCTTCTCTTCTTTTCCTTTGGGGGAAACGGGTTGGTTGAGAGAAAGTGGTAGGGGCGCCAGCTATCTATCTATCATTGCCAAAGGTAAACGTGGCTGATGCAATCTCTTTGACTAAAAGAGAGAGAGGGGCAAGCACGCAGGCACGGGCACTGTCCTGCTAGGGCGAAAGGCTATCATGGATGAGGCTGACGGCTCTGATCACGGGCTGCTCCTGTCTGGGGTGGTGGACAGATGATGCAGTGACGTGGAGCCTGCCATTTGCGCATGCTGGTCGTGGAGTTAATTAATGGCAGGTGACCCTCGAAAGTTCTCCTCCATTATCATCATGCCGAGTTACCAGTTCTGTGTCTGAAGTCACGACATGGAGAAACGAGGAGGTAAACGAACGGATCGATATACGTCCAGGACAGGAATGTCCCCATGACAGTGAAGTGACTGCTCCTTGACCACGCCCCGCTCTCTCTCTCCTCTCCTCCTCCTCCTCATCGTTTTATCTCCCACCAGCAGCATTTATGTACGTTCATGTTCTTCTCCACTTATCTGGATCTCCCTGACTGCGAACCATGATGCGGGTGTACGAGAAGCTGAGCGAATTCTACGGCAACAGATGGCTGGTGTTCGTGTGCGCCATGTGGATACAGTCGTGCGCCGGGGTGGGCTACTTGTTCGGCAGCATCTCCCCGGTGATCAAGAGCGCCATGGGGTATACCCAGCGGGAGGTGGCCATTCTCGGGGTGGCCAAGGACTTGGGGGATGCGATCGGGTTCGTGGCGGGAGGCCTGTGTGAGGTGTTGCCGATTTGGGCGATATTGGCCATTGGGGTGGTTCAGAACTTTGTTGGGTATGGCTTGCTCTGGCTCATTGTCATTGGTGTCTTGCCGTCTTTGCCTCTCTGGGTGGTCAGTCTCTCTCTCCCCTTTCATCTTCTCCACTTCTTTTTCTTGTCTTTGGGGTGTTGGCTGCTTATTCCTTGTGATCTGATCCCCTGTAATTGTTGGGTTTTCCTTCGGTTGAATGGCCACATATCCCAGATACTGTTGCTTAAGGTGTGACTTGCTATTTGGTTAAAATTGATTTTTGGCTGCTAAAACTGAGATGAATTCCGTGGGACTATGTAGGAAAGTGCTCTACTGAGAGTGTGATCCTACAAGGCATTCCTTTTCGGGACATTAGAACTGTGCTTAGTTCAGATCCAGCATTGAGGTGCCTTGCCTCAATGACATGTTGACCGCAATGACACCCTGCTGATCGTCTCATGGACGGTCAATGCATTTGGCTTCCTCTAAGGTAGATCTTTGTGCTTCCACACTGTTTTGATGGTTCAGCAAGTTTCCTGGGACAAATGATCTGGAAAGCTATATAGCAGACTAGTGATGTAAATCTAGAAGCCTGATTGCTGTCGAATCACAATGCTGAAGTTTGGACAGTTTAAAACCCAATTCCTATGGCTTATTGATCAAGGCTATCTTTGCACCATGGATTAACTTACTCCTTCCACCATCCATGGTTTAACTTGTCCCGGCAATATTGATCTACGTTCCTGAGAGTTGGTTACTGGAATTGTCCGTGAAAAAAAAGGCTTTACTTTTCCTACTTATAGAAGGTATTCTAGGCATGTTGCTACTGTAAGAGATGTCTACTCTGAGTAAATGGTAGATGTTTCCTATGATGTGTTGTTGATGGCATGTCGGTAGATTCAATGTCTGTAATGATGGCTCGACAAATTTAATCTGCAAGAATGACAAAAATGGTCATTGAAAATAGATGCATTTTGTATACAATGTCATACTGTCGGGCTACATCAAGGAAGAAAGGATTTATTTGTTCTAGTTCCTGTAATTGATAAATTACTGGTACCACGAGAAGCTAACAATGGCTAGCTGCTTAAGTAGCTCACTGAAATTTGCAGCTGCATTGTGCTAATTCAAGTGTCTGGATTGATATATTTGCATGCATCATAGCAGTGAAGGACCTTCTTTTGTCTGGGCCTCTGATCCTGCAGTACAACTATGCCCTCCATCCCCCTTCAGTAACCAATTTCGTAACTCTATTTCAGTATGTTGTGAGTGAAGATTCCTAGCATCGTCAACAATGATTAGTTCAGAAACTTAACCCATGTCTCTGCCTTAAACTGAAAATCTTTTAGTTTCAGCTTTTTCTAGGAACAATTGCCTGTGAGGTCCAGGCTCTCTCGCCTTCTGTCTTCAATATTCTCTGTGGATGTTTTGCAAGGCACATATATTCATACTGCTGGTCGATCGCGCATTAATTATGGACTTAACTATTTATGTATTCTTGCAGTAAAAGAAGGACATGTGTTATTCCATTTGGAAGACACTGTTGTTTCTTCACTATTGTCAGGTCGACTGTCTTATTCTCATATAAAGTAGAAAATAAGTAAAAACATCACCTACGTACTGAGTAATTCAAGATCTTTGAAGTTATGTTCATATGCCTTTCTAAAAGTCATTAACCAAGTCTTATTTTGCAGCTCTGCATCTGTGTATTTGTGGGAACAAATGGTGAGACGTACTTCAATACAGCATCTCTCGTGTCATGCGTTCAGAACTTCCCCAAAAGTAGAGGTCCTGTTGTGGGGATACTAAAGGGATTTGCTGGGTTGAGTGGCGCAATTTTGTCTCAGATATATTTGATGATCAATGCATCCAGTGAAGCGTCACTAATTTTTATGGTTGCGGTTGGGCCATCAATAGTTGTCATTGCCCTGATGTTCATAGTTAGGCCCGTGGGAGGTCATAAACAAATCAGGCCTTCTGACGGCTTAAGTTTTTCATTAATCTATGGTATTTGCCTCCTCCTGGCAGCTTATATATTGGGGATCTTGCTGGTCGAGGATCTAGTTGATATTAGTCAAGCCGTAATCACCTCATTTGTGGTGATTCTTATCATCATAATCCTCCTACCTGTTACCATACCTGTTTTGTTGGTTTTCTTCTCCGAGCCAATTCCTCCAGCAGAGGAGAGCCTTCTTGCAGGGCAAGAGAAACCAGAACCCAGTAAATCTGAGCAAGATGGAAGTGAGGTCATTCTTAGTGAGGTTGAAGATGAGAAACCTGAGGAAGTAGACCAGCTGCCGGCATCAGAAAGGCAAAAACGAATTGCTCAATTGCAGGCAAAACTTTTCCAGGCCGCTGCAGACGGAGCTGTACGGGTAAAACGGAAGAAAGGCCCACGCCGAGGAGAGGATTTCACCTTATTACAGGCACTCATAAAGGCTGACTTTTGGCTTATCTTTTTGTCACTTGTACTGGCCTCTGGTTCTGGCGTGACTGTTATTGATAACCTTGGTCAGATTTGCGAATCAATCGGGTATAATGACTCTAGTGTATTTGTTTCTATGATAAGCATCTGGAATTTCCTTGGTCGAGTTGGTGGGGGCTACTTATCTGAGATCACCGTAAGGTGCTTTTAAAATCTCTGTTTTATCTGTTACTCGAGCTATTTTTCTTTTCACTGTTCTCGTTATTGTTCCGAACACTAATTACCCTTTTTGTTCCATTTACCAGAAAATTCTCCCTCCCAAGACCACTGGCTATGGCTGTATTCCAGGTTGTTATGGCAATTGGACTCTTTTACTATGCCATGGGTTTTCCTGGTGAGATATACGTTTTAACCGTGCTAATAGGACTCGGATATGGTGCCCAGTGGGCAATAGTGCCAGCTTCTGCATCAGAGCTATTCGGTTTGAAGAGTTTCGGTGCTTTGTACAATTTTTTTACTTTAGCAAGTCCTGCTGGTTCTCTTATTTTCTCTGGTGTCATTGCCAGCGGTATATACGACTACTATGCAGAGAAACAAGCTGCTCTTAAGAAGCTGTCCCTGGGATCTATGCTTCTGAATTCTCTTCAGGATGATGACTCACTTACCTGCTCTGGTAACATATGTTACTCAATCACGTTTGGCATCTTGTCAGGACTTTGCATTGTTGCAATGGTCTTGAGCTTAATTGTTGTTTACCGGACGAAGAGCGTCTATGCCCAACTTTATGGAAATTCTCGCGGTTGAGTTTGTCCAATTCTTGGCCACTCTCACTTATTTTTGTGAAGAGTTCTTGTTCTTTGTCGTCGGACAGAAGAAGGCTAGGAATTGACAGTTTAAGTGCGGATTCATCATTACGGATTTAGGGCTCTGCCACAAACTGTGCTGTTCAAAGTACATTTTTTTTGGTTCAGCTCCTGCACTTCTGAGGCCTTCGGCTCACATTGGGCTGAGATTTTCTTGGTGTAGTTTGTTATATAATATTCTTTGAGGTCAATGAGAATGTTCAATTAGTTCATGGACTAGTAGTTGAAGCATTATTTTCTTCCCTTTTATCTGTAACAGGCTCCTCTGAATCTTCTTGGAAAATAAATACCTTGTTAAATTCTCCTTTAACTTCTGATCTGTGCCTTCTCATTGCATTTTTTTTTTTTTGGTTTAGTTATCGCTGTTATCTGAACAGTAGATGTTAGAGGCAGATCGGTCTCCAGAAACTTCAAATGTTTCACTGAATATGCCAGATTGCGGTTTTCTGAGGCTGTAATTGAGCTCATGACTCCTTACTTCCCATCAAACAAAGTTGCTGCTTCAAGCTACAATTTACTTTTGAGAAATTTATGGAACAAGTGTTCCCACAAATATCTTAGGATGGAACATGGGTAGGCGACCTGTTGCATCTCCTGAAGCTTATGCTTCAGTTAACAATACTCACGGTATCCATCGGAAGTCAGATTTTGGAATTCCTTGCAGTGTCAAGAACTTCAAATTACAGTTCAAGTACTCAAATTACAAGAAAAATCATCTATAACATCAAATCTCTAATTGTGGTTGTATGGCTAGATGTCGCGCTGATGACAGCATTAGGAGACTACAACTCACTCAAAGAATCTGATCTGTTCATGCTTCAGGACTCTAAACAACTAGACCCAATTAGTATTCAATCGACAAACGGCTGATGTGGTAACCTGGCCGAATGACACAGGTCCTGGTGGACATTAGTTGTGGTATTGGCTTATGCAGGTTCCAGGATGATTGTGAAGAGACACCATCCATCTTTACATCTGCACAGGCAGCTGCTCATCTGCAACTGAACTGTCATGCCATACTCTTATGTCCGGTCCCTTATGCGCATTTTCTCACGTCAACTTCCGGGGGCGATCGATCACATCACAATCACATGGACCCGGTAAATCAAGATAACGGGCGAGCCGATCTCCCGAGGATGAAACAACAGACAACTATGTGTGTAATCTTCAAGAACACATCAATGCCTGGGAAGTGAAATGAATTGACAGTTTTGACTATTTTAAGGATTGTACGTTGCAAGAAAATGAATCTGCACTATTTGACACTATGAACAACATTACTCTTATCTTCATAATTATTACTGCTATTATTAGCACTTTCCACTAGCTAATAAATTGTATTCTTTTATATATATATTTAATATATTTAAGGTTGGCATAAAGGGGTAGAAGAATCTGCCATGTTCATAGGCCACCTCCCCCTCTGGCGATGAGCGATGGAATGCAACAAGGAGGAGGCTCTCCGGGCGATGGAGATCGCCGAGCGGAAGCTGTCGGAGTCCGACGTCGATGGCGCCCGCAAGTTCGCCGGCAAGGCCCGGAGCCTCTACCCCGCCCTCGCCGGCCTCCCCCAGCTGGCGGCCACCCTCGACGTCCACGCCGCCGCGCGGCGGACGATCGACGGCGAGCCGGACTGGTACGGGGTCCTCGGCGTCGATCCCTCCGCCGACGACGACGCGATCCGGCGGAGCTACCGGCGGCTCGCGCTCCTCCTCCATCCCGACAAGAACAGGACCGCCGGCGCCGACGGTGCTTTCAAGATTCTCTCCGAGGCCTGGAGCGTGCTGTCCGACAAGGCGAAGCGGTTCGCGTATGACCTGAAGCGCAATTCTATGGCCCGCAGCAACGGGAAGTTCGCGGCAGCGGCCGCGGCGGCGCCTGGCCGGCAGAATGGATTCCACGGTTTTCCAGGTACGCATCGGGATTGGAGGAGGGCTTCGGCTTGTCCTTATCAGAATGCCAATGGTGGTGGGGATTGGAGGGGCGGTGCTGCTGCTCATGGGGTTCACACTCCGGCTTATGCCCCTCGGGATTACAATGCTGGGGACTGGCGGGGTGCTGCCGATGCTAATTATGCTCCGGCCACTCCTCGGACGACATTCTGGACGCAGTGCGGTGCTTGCCAAATGAAGTATGAATACCTGATCCGCTACCTCAATCAGCAAATTCTCTGCCCCAGTCCCTGGCTGCCGTAAACCCTTTGTGGCCATCGAGATTCCACCTCCACCGGTAGATGGACATAGGTTATCTGATTCTCATGCTTTCTTTGAAGCACAACAGTATCCTTATAGAATGAGAAATCTTGGGTATGCATCGGTGAGGGGGCCAACTTCTGCCCCAAATGCGGGTTCAACAAGCTTCTCTGGTACGCACTTGCCGCCAAAGTTTGGTTCTTCCTTTGGCACATTACCCAAATTCGTGAGTGATAGAAGTGCCCCTGCACCTGCATCATATGCTCCTCAAGCTTCAGGTGTGTTTGAACCTCTGTTTCGGCACCGGAAGAGAGGCCGTAGGGAGGGAGCAGCTGCAGTTCAAGAGGAGTATGGCGAGAGGATTCAAATGTCTAGGAAGGCTCGAAGTGGTTCAGTGAGCATGTCGGCTGATGTTAGTACCCCAGGAACTGATTGGATGGAAAAAAGGAAAGTTGATGAGGGTGGCATAAATAAGAAAGTCTCAGAGGGTGCAAGTCAAGCAGCATTTGGAAATAGTAGAGGAGTCGTAACAGGAACTACGTCTGGACTTCAAAAGGGACCCCTGGATCGGGTGAGGGGAAATTTCAGTTTAATTAATCGGTTTGATGGCTTGAGGGATCTTTCTCCGCTAGAATTGCGAAAGATGCTGATACATAAAGCAAAAAAAGAAATTCATAAGAAGCTTGATAAGTGGAGAGTTGAGAAAGAACTTTCAGATGGACGAAAGTCATTGCAAGGGGAGGTTGAGGAGAAGTATGGGAAAATGCAGAAGGCTCCTGCAAGTGGTGCTAAGACTGGTTCCGTTAAGCATAGGGAGCCTGTGGATGGTAAGGACAGAGTTCGGTTGGAAAAGACTTCCCATTCTATTTCCAATGTCGAATCTGAAGCAGAGAACTTTGTCCCTATGCAAATGCTTGTTACAGACCCAGATTTTTATAATTTTGACAAGGATCGGACAGAGGATTCATTTGGCAATAATCAAGTCTGGGCTGCTTATGATGATGATGATGGGATGCCCCGTTACTATGCTCTGATCCACACTGTCATATCTTTGAAACCATTCAAGATGCGCATAAGTTGGCTTAGTTCCAAAAGTAACCAAGAACTTGGCCCTATGCATTGGGTTGGATCTGGCTTCCCAAAGACCTGTGGGCATTTGCGAATAGGGAAATCTGTTGTTGATGACTCCCTTAATGCTTTCTCGCATAGGATGAAGTGGACGAAAGGTGCAAGGGGCTTAATTCAGATTTATCCCCTGAAGGGAGATGTTTGGGCTCTATATAGGAATTGGTCTTCTGATTGGAACGAGTCAACTCCAGATGAAATAATACACAGCTATGATATGGTCGAAGTGATTGAAGATTATAGAGATGAGCTTGGTGTTACTGTTGCTCCACTCATCAAAGTTTGTGGCTTCAAGACTGTGTTTCAGAAGCATCCAGATCCTAGGAAATTATGGACAATTCCACGGGAGGAAATGTTCCGATTCTCTCATCAGGTCCCTGCTCACTTGCTTACAGGTCAAGAAGGTGTAAATGCTCCTAAAGGATGTTGGGAGCTTGATCCTGCGTCCACACCTTTGGAACTTCTTCAAGTGGTAACAACTGATGGCAGAGGAATGGATGCCAAAGCAGACGTTATGGCCAATGTTATGGTGAAGGGAATGAAAGCCAAGGAAGAAGTGATGCTGGTGTACAAGCGCAGGCTAAAAGGGAAGCGGTCATGACACATTTAGTATATTTTTGCATGCTTTTGGGCCATATCAGCTGCTTAGATTGGATAGATTGACGTGTAGCTTTGGAATCGAGGAGATGGAGGAGGAGAAGGGACAGCACTGAGACCACAACAATGTGAACTAATCACCTAAGGAGTGCACTGCTTCTACTATCTTATTCAGCATTGTTCAGATAGACATCTGATATGGTAGTTAGTAGTTATTCTGCAAATTCGGCTCGTGATTATTGTTTGATGGAAATTCACGATTTTGTTCAAGGTCAGAGATCTTCAGAAGAAAAATTTTCAGCTTTATAGTAACTTTGAGGATAATTTGATTTCTTTACTAGGATTAGCTAATTAGTTGCTTTTCTTGTGAAGATATCTGATATCCGTCATTAATGCTTTCTTAGAGGAACAGGGATAACAAAGGTGGCCAAATCTGTATAATCTGGCTTCACCTTTACTTTTAACTTTTTTTGTATTCATGTTGCTGAACTAAGGTTCTGATGTATAGATATTCATTTTATATATGACCTTTTCCCTACCTGCTCCTGGCAGCTTATATATTTTGGATCTTGCTGACTGGTCAGGCCTACTTTTGCACCGTTCATTAATGTATTCTTGCCACCATCTGTGGTTCTACCGTTGTGTTGTTGCTGATCTAGATTCTCAAGGACAGACTACTGTACTAATTCATGGAATATGTTGACTTTATGCACTAATAGAAGGTACTTTTAGTGAGTTGAAAGAGATGGATCTTTTCTATTCTAAAAGTTAATGGTAAGTCCTTCTTATGATGTGATTGTGTTGGCATTTCATTGAACTTAATATGTTCGACCATAGTTAAATTGCGCAATCGATGAAGAGGGTTATTCAAAGTCAAAAAATTTCACATACAACGTTCTGCCTGTTATGATTCCATCAACAGCATTCACTGCAGAGGCAGAATGCCTCACAAGGGAGCAATAATATTTGTATTGGCTAATTTGTCACATGGCCTCAGTATAAATTGATTCTGCTTTTTAATTCCTGCTGTTTCCATTAGCTAAAATCATTTTCCATGATGTAAGTCAGTTTTTTTCTTTAATCCTTCTCCTGCATCAAGTTCTTCAAGCTGGTCCATCCTCGAACTCTTTTGGCAAGTATCATGGCGCTGCAGACCTTTTTGTTTTGTCCAGTCTTTTGATCCTACAGTACATTGATGTGCTTCGCCCCTTAATTTACCATTTTCTTCTCTATTTTGGGATGCTGTGAGTGAAGATGCCTAACAAGTTAGTTCAAAAACTTAGCCTGCTTAGCTGCCTAAAAGCACATATCTTGTCGCTTTAGCTGTTTTATGGAATGTTTAACTGTGAGATCCTAGGCCGTGCTTGTTTCTGTGGATGTTTTGCAATGCACAACTGTTTGTACTATCAGGTGAGGGTGCAACTTATTCACCAATTCTTGCTGTAGAAGGAAACTTTGCTTCTATTTAGAAGGGCATGTTGTTTCCTCACTATTAGTAGGTTTATTGTCTTTTTCATAAAAACTAGATAAAATAAGTAAGAACATCGTAGATTTATTAAATTAAGATCTGAAGTTACTTCATATGCTGTTATGAGTTGAAAACCAAGTCTTGTTTTGCAGATCTGCCTGTGTATTTGTGGGATAGATGTTACTTTGATCCAGGAGCTCTTGTTTTATTTGTGTGGAACTTCCCAAAGTTAGAGATTCCTCTTGTGGGGATACTAAAGGGGTTTGCTGGGTCGAGCAGCCTGATTTTGTCTCAAATATGTTTGATGATTGACGTTCCCAGCAAAGCATCCCTAATTTTTACAGTTGCTGTTGGGCCCTATTCTGGCCATTGCCCCTATGTTCATCATTAGACCTGTAGAGGGTCACAATCATAACAAGATAGACCTGATGGTTCATTCTTTTCATTCACCTAAGCATTTGCCTCCTCCTGGCAGCTTATATATTGGGAATCTTGCTGGTGTAGGATCTAGTTGATATTATTCAAACTGTGATCACATTATTTCTGGTGATTCTTATCATTAAGATTCTGCTTAGCTGGTTTTCTTCTCTGTGCCAATTCCTTCAGCAGCACTTCTCTTAGGCCATGAGAACAAAAACCAGGTAAATCTGAGCAAGAAGGAAATAAGGTTGTTCTTAGTTAGGTCAAAGATGAGAAACCTGAGAAGTGGACCAGCTGCTGGCATCACAGAGGCAAAAACGAATTGCAATGCAGGCAAAACATTTCCTGGAAGCTGCAGCAGCATCAAGAGTAAAATAGAAGAAAGGCCCATGCAGAGGAGAGGATTTCACCTTACAACAGGCACTCATAAAGGCTGATTTTTGGCTTATATATATTTGTTATAAGTAATGGCCTCAGGTTCTGGTGCAACCATATGATAATCTTGGTAAGATTTGTGAATCTTTGGGGTTTAGTGACTAGTATTTTGTTTGTATGATAAACATCTGGATCTTCTTCGGTTGAGTCTGGGGATGCTGCTTACCTGAGACAACATACGGTGCTTTCAAAATCTCTGTTTTATCAGTCACTTAGAGCTAGTTTTCCATTCATACACTGAACTCTAGTTACCTGTTTTTGTTCCATTTACCAGAAATCCCCCTCCTAAGGCCACTGTAGACCTTGTTGTTATGGCCATTGGACTCTTTAACTATGTTATTTGTTTGCCAGGCAAGATTTACGTTCTGACTGTTTTAATAGGAACTGGATATGGGGACAACAGGGCAATAGTGCCAGTTTTTGTGTCAGAGCTATTTGGCTTCGATATTTTGGATGCTTTGGTGATTTCTGTACTTAGCAAGCCCTTCTGGTTCTCTAGTATTCTCTGGAGTAATTGCCATTGGTATATACAACTTCTATGCAGATAAGCAAGCTGCTCTTAATTGGGAGACTTCAAGGTCTATGTTTTGCATTTCTTCAGAAAGATGACTCACCTGCTCTGGTAACATGTGTACTCTCTCTCCTTTGGCATCTTGTTAGGACTTCACATTGACTAATGGTCTTGAACTGAGTTGTCTGATACTGGACCAAGAACATATATGCTTGATATTACAGGAAGTTTTGCAGTTTAGTTTCTTTAATTCTTGTCTAATCTCACCAATGTCTGTGAAGAGTTCCCGTTATACATTGATGGGCAGAAGGCTTGTGGGGGTTCTGCAACTAAGCATACTGTTCTAAATTCATTTTATAGCCCCAATGCATTGAGGCTTTTGGCTTATTTTGGGCTGAGATTTCTGTCACATACCTTATCATATAAAACTTTTTCAGATCAATAAGTTAAGCATTATCTTATGCTTTTCTAGCAGTAGATACTTAGCTAAGTTTAATAGAGGAATATTTTTGGTGATAATATTAATATGTTGTATTGCTATTATTCTTCAGGAAATGTAAATTAATTTTTTTGAGCTCAGCTAAATTAAAAAATAATATGATCAAATGTGACATCAAAATATTTCCTATCACTTTGTATTTGATAGAGCTAAGAAGCTACATGTGGCGTTCTTTTATAGCACTTTGGTTTTCAATCACCAGAGTGTTCAACTCAAACCTATTGTTATTGTTTAAACTCTTTGTTAGAAGTTAAGGAGGCTGACTCTTGCTTGTGGCTGGTTGTCAGCCATCAGGGAGGCCCAACGACAGACAGAGGGAAAAGGGAAAAATAATATAAAAAAAATCATAAAAAATTGCTAGATGTCAATGCCAACTATTCCACATAGGACGGTTGGCGTGTGCGTTAGCAATTTTTGGCGAAAACTGGCCGGAATGACTAAATTGGCAAATTATTAAAATGTTTAGGACTAAATTGGTCAAATTAAAAGGTTTAGGACTGAATTGGCATATACACGATAGGTTTAGGATTTTTTTTTTTTTGGTAATTTTCCCGTAAAACTCTTATCCTTCCGTTATGTGTATATGAGTAAGTATAGATCGGTTTGATTATAAACTACATTGTATTTGCAAAATCACACCACAGTCTGGCTTAAGTGAACAGGTGTATGAAAGAGAGATTTGCATGAAGATGAGAAGAGTAGAAGCATTGCATTTATTGAACTTTCCACTTCACCCAAATCCTGATTTGACTGTCTTAACTAATGAAATCTCTCTGACCAAAACAAATTAATGCAATCTCAATCCATGGGCCTAAGAAACTTACCCTAGTTACCAGGGCTCTTCGCTTTTTAAGCCAAGACTTTAAATGCTGGCTCTGAAAAAATCTGTAATAACTAATTTGCCTATTTTGACAATGTTAATCATGGTTGACATATAAACAGAGGTAGGGTACCTATTCTGTTGATTGTAATAGAGAAATACTTACATACAGTGGAAAGACACATAACCAGAGGTAGGGTATATATCCTGTCGACTGTGATAGAGAAATAATTACAGATAGTGGAAAGACACGTGACCAGAGGTAGGGTATCTATCCTGTCAATTGTAATAGAGAAATTCTTTCATACAGTGGAAAGATATGTTGGGTTAGGTATCCATTCATCATACATAATTTTTTTCTTTCCAGATCCACAATTCTAGCAACACACTCTTTGGTTTTGAATTGAGAGTTTTAGAGATAACCATTTTTCATGGGATGTTGCAACTGGTTAGCAGATCAAAGTAGTCGCAGAAATTGATAGAAGAAAAGAAAAAAAATCTAGTGGTGCCTCCCAAGTCCAAGAGCGGGTAAAAATCTAGTCTTTGGATGAGGAATCTTTACTTTTGTTTGTTAGTTGAATTAATGATGGATTTTTTTTTAGAGTGAAAAATAATCCGCATATAGTTCCTCTACTAAATTTCTGGATTATTGTGGCGTCATTGGCCATGTGTACAAGAATGCTTTAGGATTTCCAGGACATGCCTATGGCTTCAACTATCATCCAATTACAGCTTGTTTGTGAGTCTATCTTCTTGTTTTGTCATGGTCTTGCTTAGGTGATATAATTTTGCTATATCTGAATTCCTACCCATCAAAGAAGGTCCCATCAAAGAAGAGTTCTGTGATGCCCTCATTGGCAATCATAGTTCATGAGGTGACTTGTGGTGATGTGACCCATTGTGTTCAATTTGCTTTCATGGTGAGAAACCAGTCAATTTGATCATTGTTGCAAGCTTTCTATTGTGTTCCTTTTAGGATGGGAAGTAATGTTGATTAACGGTTGATTGTGTTTTAGCCAAAACGTTATAAATTTTTTTTGCAAATTTGTTGCTCTTTTATGTGGACACCTGTAGATGATATAGAACTATAAACCGTTTGATTATGGATTGTGTTTTATCTCAATGATCATGCTTATTATGGAAGTTCGGTGCTTGTTCATATGGATTGCGATGATAGAATCATAATTAATTTTTATTTGATCATTTATGTGGATGCATGCTGATGGAATCATAATCATTAAAAACGGTGGATCATGATTTATCCTAACTGTTATGTAAATTGTGGAAGTTTGTTGCTGTCTACGTGGACGTATATCATTTGATCATTTATGTGGATATATGAGGATGGAATCTAATTCATTAAAAACGATGGATCATGCTTTATCCTTAACGTTATTCTTGTGGAAATTTGTCGCTGTTATAAATGGATCTACATCATTTTCTCGTCTATATGGACATATGCAGATGTAACTATAATACGTTAATAACTGCAGACATGCTTTATCCTGACCATATTGTTTTTTATAGAAGTTCGTTGTGTGTATATGTGGATTTACATCACTTGATCATTGTTTGGTCATTTGGACATCATTCAATTGTGTTTTGTTTGGCAACTTATGTGTTGCTCTACGTGTATATAAGTGCATTCAAGGAGCATAATCTGGCATTTTAGAATAATTACAAAGTTGGAATTATTCTTGTGATATTAGACCTATAGTTTGGCATAAATATGGGGTTCTGGTGGTATATATATTTCTACTGGTTTTCTGTTGGTTTAAGGCAGATTTAGCCTCTTGACAGTCAATGTAACATGGTTGTGTACCTAGTTTTTATGCCAATTATATTGTTTTGACATTAAGTTATTTTGATTGTACAGAGGAGGTAGAAGGAAGATTCAGCGGTATACAGAGCAGGGATCAACCAAACCGCTGAGAGATGGAATGCAATAAGGATTCCATTACTAGGGATGGTAAGAGTGCAGATGATGTCAATTGTGCTCCTCCCCGTCCTTTCAAGACGTCATTTTGGACACAGTGCAGTGCTTGTCTAATGAAGTTTGAATACTTATTATGCTACTTAAACAAGCCACTTCTTTGCCGCAATCCTAGCTGCCGTAAACCCTATGTTGCTATTGAGATTCCACCTGCACTAGTAGATAGCAATAATTCATATAATTCAACGGCCTTCTCTGAAGTTCAACAATATCCTAATAAGGCGCATGCATCAGCCAGAGGGCAGACATCTGACACCAATGCAGGTACGACAAGTTTCTCTGTAATTTAGTTGCCAAAAATGCTCACTTCTTCTTATGGAACATTAACCAAATTTGTAAGTGATAAAAATTGCCTTACTTTTGCATTATATCCTCCTCCCTCAGGAGTGTTTGAGCCTGTATTTCAGCATCAGAAGACGAGCCGTGAAGAGACAGCAGCTGCAGGAATTATGTCTGGATCTCGAAAGGGCCAGCTGCAGCATAGCAGAAGGGTTAACTTCAGCAATATTAATCAGTTCAACAATCCGAGGGATCTATCTCCTACGAAAACACGAAATATGTTAATACATAAATCAAAGAAGGAAATTTTGAAGAAGCTTCGTGAGTTGAGTAGCAAGAGATAAAGTGCAGATGGACAACGTTCTCCCCAACCAAAGGTCAAAAAGAAGTGGGGCGAAGAGCAGATTGTGTATTGCTGATGGAATTTGAACCTTTGTAACTGTGGATCGTGCTTTAGCCAACTCTTATGAATGTTATTGGAAGTTTGTCGCTCTTTTATGTGGATGTGGGTAGATGTAATGGAACTGCATACCGTTTGATTTCGGATCATGTTTTATCTCAATAATCATGTTTATTAGGGAAGTTCGTTGCTCGTTTATTTGATTTTGTGGGTAAAAAACGGTGATTTGTGCTTTGTCCTTACCGTTATCTCCGTTGTGAAAATTTGTCAGCTAGCATACGTGGATTTATATTATTTTCTCGTCTATGTATGTATGCAGTTGAATCTGTCTTCGTTGATAACAGTTGCCGTGCTTTATCTTGACCATCATGCTTCTATAGAAATTGCATGTACGTGTGGATTTACATTAGTTCATTTTATCATGTTCGGTCATTTGGACATCATTTGGTTTTATTTTGTTTAGCGATTCATGTGTTACCTGCATATAAATGCCTTGAAGGAGCATAATCTGGCATGTTAGAATGACAATAATGTTTGTCCTCGTTCTTGTGATATTTTTTACCTATAGCTTGGGGGTTCTGCTGAGGCATATTTTCTACTGTCTTTCTGTTGGTTCAAGGCAGATTTAGCCTCTTGATAGTCAATCTAACAATGGGTTCTAGGTTCTATATCTAGATGTTTTGCCAATTGTATTGTTTTGACATTAGATATTTTGATTGACAAAGGAGATATTTAATAGAAGATTTGGTGATATCTACCATCTAGAGCAGTAATCAACCAAACCCTAAGGCTGCGTTTGGCAGTCGGGATAAAATTCGGGATATGATATAATTTATCCTATCCTACGTTTGGTCTTCCATTCGGGAGGATAAAGTCGGATATAAGGGGGATATAGACAGAATAAAATTATCCCATGGGGAAGGTGGGATAAAGGTGGATAGGATTTTAATGTCCATAATAGGAAAGTTATTTTTCTTGAATAACAAACTTATTAAATTAACAAAATTGAAATTATATTTCAATATAAATAATATTTGAATTCTAATTTAAGAAATTAAAAATAAAAAAATAAAAATTATTTTTAATTAATATTATCTTATAATAAACATTCAAAAATCTATAAATTAAATATTTATATTAATTATATATTTTAGGTATGTTGGTACAGTTTACTATTTGATAAAATTTTATTAAAGAATGATGAAAGGGGAAAAAAGAAATAATAATGAAAATAATATAAAAAGAGGAAAAATAAAATAAATAAAAATAAAAATAAATTAAGAAATAGTGTTGCGATAGATTTTCACCATCTCCGTTTATGAACATTTAGATTCATTTATCTTTACCAAAAAAAAAAAAAACATTTAGGTTCATTTATAATAATATGTAGTTTATATAAAAAAAAATATACATATGATGTAAACATATCCACTTTAATACTGCGATTCACCAAACAATGGACAAAATATACATATGATGTAAACAAATCCCAGGATTTCATATCCTATCCTATCCAGTCCTATCCCGATTAGAAATCCGAACGACCAAACGTAGCCTAAGAGATGAAATGCAATAGGGATTTCAACACCGGGGGATTGTAAGAATGTGGCTGAAGTCAATTGTGCTCCAACCCCTCCTCAAATCCTATGTAGCTATTTAGATTCCGCCACCAATAGATGGTAATAGTTCATATAATTCAAAGGTTTTCATGAAGCAACTATCCTAATAGAATGAGGAACAATATGTACGCATCGGTTGGAGGCAGACTTCTGCCCCCAATGCAGCTTCAACAAGCTTCTCTGGTATTTAGTTGCCGCAAAATCTCTATTCATCATATGGCACATTTAGGGGTGTGCAAAATACCCGGGAACCGCCCGGACCGCCCGGAACCGGACCGGAACCGCCCGGAACCGGCGGTTCTTGAGGGAAACGGTCCGGTTCCCGGTTCCAATTTATGGGAACCGGTGGGTATCGGTCCGGTTCCCGGTTCCATGGCGGATCCGCCCGCCCACCCACCCGGACCGGACCGGAACCTTTTAATATTAAAAAAAAAAAAAATTACTAAAAGAAACCCTTGATCTCATCTCACTCCCTTCGTCTTCAGCTCCTAATCCTATCGCCATTTCGCTGCGTTTACTTCTCTTGCCGTCCGCATCTCCACGTACTTAAATTTGGTTTTTCTTTCTTTGGCTTGCTTTGATGTCACATAGTCGTTCTATGTTGAAAATCAAAATTGTTTCATGTCAAGATCGGTTCCATGGATCCACCCGGGAACCGGACCGGACCGACGGTCCGGTTCCCGGGTGGATCCATGCAACAAACGGGTGGATCCCGGTTCCAATTTTTTGGAACCGGTCCTTAGCGGGCGGTTCCCGGTTCTAGGTCGGGAACCGCCCGCCCGGACCATGCACACCCCTAGGCACATTAACCAAATTTGCGAGTGATAAAATTGCCCCTGCACTTGCATTATATTCTCCTTCTCATGGAGGAGGGGCTGTGAAGAGGCAGCATCCGCAATTACAGAGGAGTGCAAGGAGATGATCAAAATGTCTAAGAAAGCTCGTGGGGATTCAGTAGGCATGTCTTCTGGTGTCAATTCCGTAGAAATTGAAGGGATTAAAGAAAGGCAGGTTGATGAAGCTGGCATGAATAAGAAAGTTACAAAGGATGCTAGCCAAGCAGCATTTGCAAATAGTAGAGGAGTTGGTGCAGGAAATACATCTTGATCTCAAAAGGGCCAACTAGAGGATAGGAGAAGGATTAATTTCAGCATGTTTCATTAGTTCAACAGTATGAGGGATCTATCTCTAACATAAACATGAAAGACGTTGATACATAAAGCAAAGAGAGAAATTTTTAAGAGCTTGATGAGAAGAGTAGTGAGAACAAAGCTGCAGATGGACCAAAATGTTCACAAGGAAAGGTCGAGGAGAAGTGCGGCAAAGAGTACTGCAGTTTAGCACGTGAAGCCTTTGGATGGTAATGACAGTTTGGATCAGAAATATTTCTCAGAAATTTTTACCACTTTAAAAAAACCAGGTTGATGAAGGTGGTATGAATAAGAAAGTCTCAGAGGATGCTAGCCAAGCGGTCTTTACAAATAGTACAGGAGTTGCCCTAGGAAGTAGGCGTTGATCTCAAAAGGGTCAGCTAGAGTATAGGAGAAGGGCTAATTTCAACGTGATAAATTAGTACAACAGTCTGAGGTATCTATCTTTGACAGAAACAAGGAAGATGTTAATACATAAAGCAAAGAATGAAATATTTAAGAAGCTTGATGAGCGGAGTTAGGCCAAATTGTTCACAATAAAAGGTCAACGAGAAGTATGACAAAGAGTAGATCAATCTATAGTATTTGAATTTCAGAGATGGAGGAGGAGAAGGGAAGCATTGAGACCAGGAAAGTCTTCTTTCCAACGGTTGTTTACATAGCCGTCTGATATCCATAGTTAGTAGTTAATCTGCAAATCCAGCTGGTAATAACGGGTGGATGCAGATTTTTAATTTTGGTCAAGGACAGAGATTTTCAGAAGACTAATCTCAGCATTATAAGTAACTTCGCGGACAACTGATTTTCACAACTAGGATTTAGCTCGATAGTTGCTTTTCTGGCAAAGATGCCCTATTCTCCTCATTAAAGCTGTCTTATCGATAAATGGATTATAAAGTTGGCCAGACCTATATGATCTGGCTGGAACTTTTCTTTACGATCTTCATTAGGAGCATGAATGTTCCTTCTTTTGTAAGCCTTGTGCACTTATTGTTTGCATTTGCATGTATGGGATGGCTTATGAAAATTCAATGTTTTTGCTGAAACTCTACTCATAATATCATGAAGTTTTGGAGTTTTTGGCTATAGAAATTGATACATCCTTATTTCATGTTTTATCCTGAGTAACCTCAACATAACTTGAGATAAAATTAGGCACAGTGCAGTCAACATATAAATACTATTTTGCTTGTGCACTCTAATAGGTAAACTGGCTGAGACTTGCCTCTGATTAGAGTAAGGTCGACGTTGCCAAGAAATACAAATAACTATTTGTAAACAACAAGAAAAGTTGGCACATTAAACAAAAATGTCAGTAATAGATTCAAATGAGAGTTAGTAATCTAGTAGTAAGTAATTTAATAAGAGAAAAGTTGGCGATGAGTTATACTAATTTAGATTGGTAGTTTGTAAAAAAGCTATTAAATAACAGGGTCACTAATTGAGCTGATAAAAATTGTTTAGTCAATAAGAAACTGATAAATTAAGAAAAACCATTGAACTTTAATCAGTAACTCAATGAAAGTTTGTATTTCAAAACTATCTAGTAAATTATATGTAAGAGTTTATAAGTTCAGAAAGTTGGTCAGTAAGCCCGTTCAAAAATTGTCAATTTACAAATTAAAAAAAAAAAAAAAATTGGTAATTTCATGAAGGGTTGGTAATTTGCCAATTAGTTAAGAGAAAAAGGTCACCGGTCGGTTTATCTACTAATATTTTTTTGACGCTCACTAACACTTGATGAAATTTCTCTGTGAAAAAGAAATCGCAGGAACACTAAATTATGCTGCCTGATGACTGGGCAACTAGCTCATGTGCAAATGAGCCTTATCTGATAGTTTTGAAGTCTTTTTCTGGTGGATGAATTTGCATTTTTTTCATCTTAAAACACATGCAAAACATAAGCAAGAGACATAATCTGTAAATATCACCAATCCTGTATGTTGGGCCTGGAATGGTTCTAAGCGGCTACGATTGATCTTCTTCGAGCGCCATTGAAAAACAACAGATTTTACTACAGCTTTCACGCAATGAAACGATATTTACAGGGTGCTAAAATTACAGATTATAAGTATCTCCTATTTCAAAGCCATAACTTTACGCGCTCTTGGAGTTGTGAGGGAACACTAAATTTAATATTCCCTTTAATATCAAATCTGGGACTCCTCTGATTGGCCAACCAGTTGCATTTCCCCACTGAAAATGGTTATTTCTGAAAATCACAATTCAAAATGAAAATGTGTGTTATTGGTATTGTGTATCCGGAAAGACAAATACAAGGTGCACCTTTTCACTGTATTTATGTGTGTGTGTGTGTGTGTGTGTGTATATTTTACAATTAACCCAAGTTCTTTTATGCACAAATTAAGACCCTGCCTTCGGTTATATGTTAGCAATGGTTAAGGTTGTGAAAATAGGCAGATTAATTGGTCCAGATTTTCTAAGAGGCAGCCTTTAACATCTTGGCTAAAAAAGAAAAAAAACAAGAGAACCTCTTTAATGATTTTTTCCCTTTTGTTTACCCTATTGATTTTCCCTATCCAAGAAGGTCCAATTACATCAGAATCCAGATGAGCGGCTTATATTTTTCTGCAAGGGTCCAACCATTTTTTGGTCAACCTGATGACAAATATAAATGAGAGGAGATGCTATTTGCACGTATACTTATCGTTTACAAATATTTATTTGCTACCAGACTAAAAATCACAATCGGGGATAATTTTCTCCTTACTCCAATCGGAGGCAAGTCTCAGCCAATTCACTTATTGGGGTGCACAAGTAAAAGAGAATTTATGTGTTGACCTATACTGCACTTATTTGTACCGCTAATCTCGTAGAGGCTACTTCGGATAAAACATGAAATATGGAAGTATCAATTTTCTGTCGCCAAGAACTTTTAAACTTCATGAAATTATGAGTATAGTCTTAGCAGAGATACTGAATTTTCATCAGCCATCCCATACATGCCAATGCAAGCATTAAAAGCACAAGGCAATGGTACGATCTGTAGAGGGCTAAGAAAAGAATGAACATTCAAGCTCATAATGAAGATCTTACACATTTGATAAAAATTACAAAGGAAAGTTTCAACCAGATCATACAAATTTGGCCAACTTTGTAATCCATGTATCCCTGAGACAGTTTTAATGAGGAGAATCACAAATCTTCACCAGAAAAGCAACAACTGAGCCAATCCTAGGAAAGATAATCAGCTGTCCCCAAAATTACCTATAATGCCGAGATTATTCTTCTGAAGATCTTTGACATTGACCAAAATTTAGAATCTTTAACCACCCATAATTACTGGCCGAATCAGCATATTAACTACAAACTATATATATATTAGACGGCCAATTGAACAAATATGAAGAGAAGACTAACTCGATCCTAAATGGTGCTGTTTCGGTGTTTCCTTCTCCTTCTCATCCATCTCGTCCAGTTCAAAAATGAAATAACAATCTATCCAATCTAGCCAACTCCAATGGTCCAAAAGCGTGCAAAATGAACGATGAACTGCTTTCTTTAAGGCTGCATCTGTATCAAAGCTTCGCTTTTATCCCCTTTATTGCTGCATTGGCCACTGGCCACGTCGTCTGTCTTGGCATCCATTGGTTTTCCATCAATTTCCCCATTTTTTGTCAATTCTTTGTCCTTTGACTTTCCAGTATACACAGAAAAGTGCTCCTTGATTGTGTCACAGGTCCCTGTGGATGCAGGATCAAGCTCCCAGCATCCAATATGAGCATTCGCACCTTCTTCACCCGTAAGCAAGTGAGCCGGGACCTGATGAGAGAACCGGAACATTTCCTCTCTAGGAATCGTCCATAATTTACATGGATCTGAATGTTTTCGAAACACAGTCTTCAACCCACAAACTTTGGTGAGCGGAGCAACAGTTACACCATGGTCCTTGTTGTAGTCTTCAATCACTTCAACCATATCATAGTTGTGTTTCACTTCTTTTGGAGTGCACTTGTCCCAATCATTTGTCCAGTTCCTGTACAAAGCCCAAACATCTCCCTTCAAGGGATAAATCTTAATTAAGCCCTTTGTGCCTTTCGTCCACCTCATCATATGAGAGAAAGCATTAAGGGAGCCATAAATAACAGATTTCCCAATCTGCAAATCCCCACAGGTCTTGGCAAATCCAGACTTAACCCAAGGTATAGGGCCAAGTTGTTGGTTGCTGTTGGAACTAAGCCAACTTATCCACACCTTGAATGGTTTCAATATTATGACATTGTGGATCAGAGCGTAGTAGCGAGGCATCCTGTCATCATCATCATAAACAGCCCAAACTTGATTATTAGCAAATGAAACCTCCGTCCAATCATTGTCGAAATCATGAAAATCTAGGGCTACAAGCATTTGCTTGAAGACAAAGTTCTCTGCTTCAGATTCAACATTAGAAATGGCAGGGGAAGGCTTTTTCATATGAACTTTGTCTTTACCATCTACAGGCTTCCTATGCTTAACTGTAATTGTCTTTGCACCATTTGGAGGAGCTTTCTGCTCTTCGCCGTACCTCTCCTTCACCTTTCCATTACTCCACTCATTGATCTTCTGAAAAATTTCCTTCTTTGCTTTACATATTAACATCTTTCGTGTTTCTATACGAGATAAATTTCTCAAGTGCAATAGCTATTGCACTGATTAATCACGCCAAAATTAACCCTTCTCTCATCCTCCAATCGGCTCTTTCGGGATTCAGATGTACTTCCTGAGCCAAGTCCTCTACCATTTGCAAATGCTGCATGGCTAGCATCCTTAGAGACTTTCTTATTCATGCCACCTTCCCCAACCTAACTTTTTTTAATCCCTTCATTTTCTAGGGAATTACCATTTGAAGACATGCCCACTGAATTACTACCAGCTTTCAACCTTTGAATCATTGTTGAGAACCTCTCTTTGACTGTAGTTGATGCCTCCTCACGATCCCTCTTCCGATGCCAAACTATAGGCTCAAGCACGCCCGAGGGAGGAGAATATGATGCAGGTGCAAGGGCAACTTTATCACTCACAAATTTAATTAATGTACCATTTGAAGAAGCAAGCTTTTCGGACAAATGAATACCCGAGAAGCTTGTTGAACCAGCATTGGTGGGAGAAGTCTGCCTTCCAACTAATGCATAAACATTATTTCTCATTCTATTTGGATATGGTTGTGCTTCAAAGAAAGCTTTTGAAGGAGATGAACCATTTCCCGCCATTGGTGGAGGTGCAATCTCGATAGCAACAAAGGGTTTACGACAGTTGGAATTGCGGCAGCGAAGTTGCTTGTTTGAGTAGCAGATTAAGTATTCAAACTTCATGTGGCAAGCACTGCATTTTGTCCAAAATGACGGCTTGATAGGACGAGAAGGGGCTAGAGCACAATTGGCATGAGCCGCACTCTCATAATCCCTAGCGTTGGAATTCTTATTGCATTCCATCTCTTAGTGGTTTGAATAATCTTTGTTGTAGATATCGCCAAATCTTCTTTCCTTATGTAATCCCTCCTCTGTACAGTCAAAATAACTATAATGTCAAAATTATACAATTGGCAAAAAAATCTGGATAAACATTTGTGATTATTCCAACATGCCTGATTATGCTCTTTTAAGGCACTTCTATACACATAAAGCAACATGTAAATCGTGAAAAATACAACTGAATGGTGTGCAAATGACCAACATGATACGATTAGATCACATGATGTCAATCCACATATACACACAACGAACTTCTATAGAAGGCATGGCAATCTAGAGAAAGCATAACAATCGTAATTAACAAATTATAGTTCCATCTACAAACATCCACGTAAACAATGAAATGATATGCATCCACGTGTACATGCAACGAACTTCCACAATAATTATAACTGTCAGGAAAAAAAACATGATCCACTGCTTTTATTAAATAATAAATCTTTCCGCACAATCTATATAAGCGAATAACGAACTTCCTTAATAAGCATGATCATTAACCACTGGGCTTTGCCCCATTAGCCACCTTTTCAACTTGGAAGGGAGAGGTGAGGGGTTCGAATCCCCACCTTCTCGGGAGGTTGGGGTGGGGACGAATTAGTTTCAGGAGTGGGTTTCGACTCCCATGCCCTGCAAGGAGGCAGAGCAAAAGTCTGAGAGTGAGAGTTAGAATAGGAATAGAATGGGATTAACAAAATAATAATAATAATAATAATGACGACGACGATTTGACGACGGACGACGATGATAATAATAATAATAATAATAATAATAAACATGATCATTGAGATAAAACACGATCCATAATCAAACGGTTTACAATTCCATTTCATCTATACACGTCCAAATAAAGAAAAATATTTGTAATAGTTGGGATAAAACACAATCAACCATTCACAAAATTTTACAATTCCATCAATATTGCTTTCCATCCTAGAAGTAAGCAACAAAATGCGACGACGACGACGACGACGATGACGATAATAATAATAATAATAATAATAATAATAATAATAATAATAATAATAATAATAAACATGATCATTGAGATAAAACACGATCCATAATCAAACGGTTTACAATTCCATTTCATCTATACACGTCCAAATAAAGAAAAATATTTGTAATAGTTGGGATAAAACACAATCAACCATTCACAAAATTTTACAATTCCATCAATATTGCTTTCCATCCTAGAAGTAAGCAACAAAATGCAAGCAACAATGATCAAATTGACGGGCTTCTCGCCTTGAAAGTCAATTGAACACCGTAGATCACATCGCCACGAGTCACCTCATGGATTATGATTGCCTACAAGGGCATCAAGGAAATCCTTTTTGATAGGTAGGAATTTAGATATAGCAAAATTCAATCTCTTAACCAAGACCATGATAAAATAAGAAGATTGACTCAAAAACAAACTGCTATTGGATGATCGTTGAAAGTCAATAAGCATCTGCGAGAAATCCTAATGCATTCAAGTCCTCTTGGCAAATAACGCCACAACAATCCACAAGTTTAGTACATAAATTATAGGCATATTATTTTTCACATTAAAAAATCCCATCATTGATTCAACTGACACCCCAAAAATTTTCTCCTCTTGCAATGAAAGCATATTTTTTTACCTTCTCTTGGACTTGGGAGACAACCCCTAATTTTTTTGTTCTTTCTCTCTATGAATTTTGGGACTAGTATGATCTACGAACCAGTTGCAATGTCCTACGAAAATGGTTGATATCTGAAACTCCAACTTCAAAACGAAAGGATGAGTTGGTTCTATTGTGATCTGGAAAGACAAACAATGTTTGATGAATGGACACATAACCCTAACATACCTTTTCACAGGATTTAAGAATCTACAAGTTAATAACCCTACCTCTGGTTACATGTCAACCTTGGTTAATATTGTCAAAATAGGCAAATTAATTGGTACAGATTTTTTTAGAGCCACACTTTAATGTCTTGGCTAAAAAACCAAATACCGTATTTAATGATCATTTCCCTTTTTTATACCCTACTTATCTTCATATTTAAGTGGCTTATATTTTCTACAAGGATCCAACCATTAGGAAGAAGAAGAACCAGGAAAAAAAAAAAAGAGAGAGAAAAAAAAAGGGAAAAAAAGGGGGGGAAATGACAAATGATGAAAATACCCTTGACCGCCCAAAAGTCATGCCTTTATTTGAAACAAACATAATCACTATAGGTCCTTATTTGAAACAATATTCACTTCAAACTCTTATTTAAAAAAGTGATGGTATTTGAGATCCTTATTTAAAATAAAGCCCACTTTTGGCCCTTTTTTGGGATTTTCCCTCTTTCTTTTAAATTGCACTCTAAAAAGAGAAAATCTTTGTGGGCCAAATGAAATATTGACTTGAATTTTTTTAATGCGAAAAAGTAATATGTTTGAAATTTCTGTGTGAAATTTTTTTGATTTTTGTGGCGTTATCTATTACGAGTACTTAAATACTTTAGGATTTCCAAGGCATGCTCATGAATTTTCAACTATCGTCCCATCGTAGTTTGTTTGTGAATCTCTCTTCTTATTTAGTTGGTTAGGAGATATAACTCATACCCATCAAAGAAGAATTCCTTGATGCCCTTATAGGCAATCATAGTTCATGAGGTGACTTGTGGCAATTTGATCCACATTGTGCTCACTTTGTTTCATTGACGAGAGACTTGTCAATTTGATCATTGTTGCATGCATTCTTTTGGGCGTTTTTAGGGGAAGTAATGTTGATGGAATTATACAATTTTATTTAATGGTTGATTATGCTTTAGCTTGACTATTAAAAATATTTTTGCAAGTTCATCGCTCTTCTATGTGGATGTGGGCAGATGAAATGTTAGTGCAAACCATTTGATTATGGATCATCTTTGATCACAATGACTATGCTTATGATGAAAGTTCGTTGCTCATTCATATGGATTGTGCTAATAGAATCATAATTCACTAAAAACTGTGAATTTCTGATCGTTATGCTAATTGTGAAAGCTTATTACTTGTATAATATACTAGATCTAGAATAAATTGTAGTAACTATTGAAGCTATAAGTGGTTTTGAAATACCCAAAAAAAAAAAAAAAACTAGAATAAATTGTAGTGAACTATTGAAGCTATAAGTGGTTTTTATCATAAAACCAGCAAGGGCTTTCGGTAGACTTCTTTTGTTTCCGACTTCGCTTGCGACAAGTCATTGCATTAGTATGAGTTCGTTGACCACGTAAGGGCAATCCATCTTAATGATGAATTCCTCAATAACAAGTTCCAATACTTGATTATCAACCCGCTAATCTATCTAGTTATCTCATGGGTGGAATCTAATGAATCGCATTCTTCTTAGTAAGGTCACAAGGTCGTGATATGCAATTTAATTCAACCTTGTGCCAATTGGGGTTTTATACGCCTAAGGATAAGGACTCTGGACTCTCTTTTTATTCCTCAGGACTCTCTTTTATTATTTCTTCTTCGGCATTGATACTCCACCAATGTCCTCCCTTGACCGAAGTTACCCATCAACTAGTGTAAAGTTTGGCTCGTGACACTCGAATTGTTTAAACAATCGTGATTCACTCCTCCCCACGAGGCCTGCAAAACAGTGGAATTGATATCCTCTGGGAAAATAGATGGGAACCAATTAAAACCATTCGCGCACGATACCCCTAAATATATCGTTGAAATATACTCACCTCGCACGATATTCCCTTTTTTTATTTTTCACATGTTCTATCCAAAATTCCCTTTTGCACAAAAATAGTATATGTGAAAAATCTTAATGGAATATGTAAAAATATTTCCTTCACCAACAGTCTAAAATAAAACAAAATAAAGATAAAATGTTTCTAAACTATATGCCATGTGTATTTTTTTTAATTTAGCAAAAATCAACTCCAAAAATTTAGGTGAATGAATGAAATGTCAGGAATGAAATGAAATGTGAATAATAGAGTCTGAGTTCAACCTCATGGTCAGCGGAAGAAAAAGAAGGCTAAGGGGGAAGAATTTACATTCCATTCTCACATCCTCTTCCTCTATGGTGACCAGGGGATCTTACAGGTCCGACTAAAACAATAGAATCTTCTTTTGTGATCATACTTTTTATCTTGGTTAGTACTTAGTAGTCCAATCCTTGGCTTAACTCAATGGCACTTTTACACAGGCTTGGTGCCACTAGATTGGCGTGGATGAATATCATTTCATCATTTATGTGGATGTATATGAATGAAATTATAATTCATTAAAAACAGTGGATCGTGCTTTGTCCTTACTATTATTCTTGTTTTTGAAATTTGTCACTTGTACAAGTGAAATTACATCATTTTCTTGTCTATGTAGGCATATGCAAGTGGAACTATAATTTGTTAATAAAAGGTTGCCCTGCTTTATTTCGACCAGCATGTTTTGGAAGTTCGTCATGTGTTTACATGGATTTACAGCATTTGATCATATCCCGTTTGGTCATATGGACATTATTTGGTTGTATTTTGTTTGCCGATTTACATGTTCCTTTACATGCATATAGATGCATTAAATGAGCAAATCTGGCATTTTAGAATAATTACAAATATGTATCTAGAGTATTTGCTGATATATTAATTTGACATTCAATCATTTTGACTTTACAAAGGAGGCATTACATAAGGAAAGAAGAATTGGCCATATCTAGAGCAGGTATAGACCAAACCACCAAGAGATGGAATGCAACTAGGATTTCCACACTTGCAATTGTAAGAGTGTGGCTGATGTCAAATGCGCAGTAGCCCCTCCTCCTCCTATCAAGATGTCATTTTGGACACAGTGCAATACTTGCCAAATAAAGTTTGAATACTTAGTAAACAAACAACTTCTTTGCCGTGGTCCCAACTGCCTTAAACCCGATGTTGCTATTGAGATTCCCTCTCCACCAATAGATGGCAATGATTCATCTAATTGAAAGTTTTTCTTTATGATAGAATGAGAAATAATGTGTACACCTCAGTTGGAGGGCAGACTTGTGCCCCCTATGCTAGTTCAACAAGATTCTCTGCTATTCACTTGCCACATAAGCTCACTCCTTCAAACGGCACATTAACCAAATTTGCGATTGATAACAGAGCACCTGCACCCCTCATCATATTCTCCTCTCTTAGGCATGTTTTGGCATCAGAAGTTGGGCCATGAAGAAGCTGCTACAGTAAGAGAGAAGCGCTCAAAGGTGATTCACATGTCTAAGAAAGCTCCTAATGATTCAGTGGGCATGTCTTCTGATGTCAATTCTCTAGAAATTGCAGGGATTACCAAAAGGCGGGTTGGTGAAAGTGGTATAAATAAGAGGGTCAAAAAGGATGTCAACCTTGCAGGGATCAACCAAACCCTTAAAAGATAGAATGCAAAAAATATTTCATCACCTAGGAATGTAAGATGTGCGGCTGATGTCAGTTGTACTCTAGCAACTCCTCGTCCTACCAAGACATCGTTTTGGACATAGTGCAATGCTTGCCAAATGAAGTTTGAACACTTAATCTACTGCTTAAATTAGCAACTCTGTTGACACAGTCTCAATTGTCGTAAACCATAGGCTTTCTCTAAAGCACAACAATACCACATCAAGCGTGTTTGCGCTTGTAGTTCAGCATCAAAAGAGGGGCTACAAAGAGATAGCCACTGCAGTCAGAGAAGAATGGCTGGAAATGATCCAGATGTCTAAGAAAGCTCGTAGTGGTTCAATGAGCATGCCTTATCATGTATATTCCCTAGAAGGGTTTATGAAAAAAAAAAAAAAAAAAAACCAGGTTGATGAAGGTGGTATGAATAAGAAAGTCTCAGAGGATGCTAGCCAAGCGGTCTTTACAAATAGTACAGGAGTTGCCCTAGGAAGTAGGCGTTGATCTCAAAAGGGTCAACTAGAGTATAGGAGAAGGGCTAATTTCAACGTGATAAATTAGTACAACAATCTGAGGGATCTACCTTTGACAGAAACAAGGAAGATGTTGATACATAAAGCAAAGAATGAAATATTTAAGAAGCTTGATGAGCAGAGTTAGGTCAAATTGTTCACAAGAAAAGGTCAACGAGAAGTATGACAGAGTAGATCGATATATAATATTTGAATTTCAGAGATGGAGGAGGAGGAGAAGGGAAGCATTAAGGCCAGGAAAGTCTTCTGTCCAGCGGTTGTTTAAATAGCCATCTGATATCCATAGTTAGCAGTTAATCTGCAAATCCGGCTGGTAATAACGGGTGGATGCAGATTTTTAATTTTGGTCAAGGACAGAGATTTTCAGAAGACTAATCTCAGCATTATAGGTAACTTCGCGGACAGCTGATTTTCACTACTAGGATTTAGCTCGATAGTTGCTTTTCTGGCAAAGATGCCCTATTCTCCTCATTAAAGTTGTCTTATTGATAAATGGATTATTACGTTGGCCAGACCTATATGATCTGGCTGGAACTTTTCTTTACATCTGTATAAGATCTTCATTATGAGCATGAATGTTCCTTCTTTTGTAAGCCTTGTGCACTTAGTGTTTGCATTTGCATGTATGGGATGGCTTATGAAAATTCAATGTTTTTGCTGAAACTCTACTCATAATATCATGAAGTTTTGGAGTTTTTGGCTATAGAAAGTGATACATCTTTATTTCATGTTTTATCCTGAGTAACCTCAACGTAACTTGAGATAAAATTAGGCACAGTGCAGTCAACATATAAAAACTATTTTACTTGTGCACGCTAATAGGTAAACTGGCTGAGACTTGCCTCTGATTAGAGTAAGGTCGACGTTGCCAAGAAATACAAATAACTATTTGTAAACAACAAGAAAAGTTGGCACATTAAACAAAAATGTCAGTAATAGATTCAAACGAGAGTTAGTAATCTAGTAGTAAGTAATTTAATAAGAGAAAAGTTGGCGATGAGTTATACTAATTTAGATTGGTAGTTTGTAAAAAAGCTATTAAATAACAGGGTCACTAATCGAGCTAATAAAAATTGTTTAGTCAATAAGAAACTGATAAATTAAGAAAAACCATCGAACTTTAATGAGTAACTCAATGAAAGTTTGTATTTCAAAACTATCTAGTAATCGAATCTGACAAAAGTCAGAAAATTACACTAGTTTAGTTTGATAATTATATGTAAGAGTTTATAAATTCAGAAAGTTGGTCAGTAAGCACGTTCAAAAATTGTCAATTTACAAATTATAAAAAAATTGGTAATTTCATGAATGGTTGGTAATTTGCCAATTAGCTAAGAGAAAAAGGTCACCGGTGGGAACACTAAATTATGCTGCCTAATGACTGCGCAATTGGCTCATCTGCAACTGAGCCTTATCTCATAGTTTTGAAGTCTTTTGTGGTGGATGGATTTGCATTTTTCTCATCTGAAAACACATGCAAAACATAAGCAAGAGACATAATCTGTGAATATCACCAATCCTGTATACTGGGCCTGGAATGGTTCCAAGCGGCTGCAATTGATCTTTTTCGATTGCAATTGAAAAACACTAGATGATACTACAGTTTTCATGCAACGAAACAATATTTACAGGGTACTAAAGTTACAGATTATAAGTATCTCCTAATTCAAAGCCATAACTTTGCGCGCTCTTGGACTTGCGAGGCAACCTAGATTTAATTTTCCCTTTAATATCAAATCTGGGACTCCTCTGATTGGCCAACCAATTGCATTGCCCCACTGAAAATTGTTATTTCTGAAAATCACAATTCAAAATGAAAGCGTGTGTTATTGGTATTGTGTATACGGAAAGACAAATACAAGGTGCACCTTTTCACTGTATTTAAATATATATATTAACAATTAACCCAGGTTCTTTTATGCACAGTTTAAGACCTTACTTTTGTTTATATGTTAGCAATGGTTAAGGTTGTGAAAATAGGCAGATTAATTGGTCCAGATTTTCTAAGAGGCAGCCTTTAACATCTTGGCTAAAAAAGAAAAAAAAGAAAAGAAAAAGAGAACCTCTTTAATGATTTTTTGCCTTTTGTTTACCCTACTCATTTTCCCTATCCAAGAAGGTCCAATTACATCAGAATCCAGATGAGCGGCTTATATTTTTCTGCAAGGGTCCGACCATTTTTTGGTCAACCTAATGACAAATATAAATGAGAGGAGATACTATTTGCACGTATACTTATCGTTTACAAATATTTATTTGCTACCAAACTAAAAATCACTATCGGGGATAATTTTCACGTTACTCCAATCAGAGGCAAGTCTCAGCCAATTCACTTATTGGGGTGCACAAGTAAAAGAGAATTTGCGTGTTGACCTACACTGCACTTATTCGTACCGCTAATCACGTAGAGGCTACTTCAGATAAAACATGAAATATGGACGTATCAATTTTCTATCGCCAAGAACTTTTAAACTTCATGAAATTATGAGTATAGTCTAGCAGAAATACTGAATTTCATCAGCCATCCCATACATGCCAATGCAAACATTGAAAGCACAAGGCAATGGTACGATCTGTAGAGGGCTACAATGAACATTCAAGCTCATAATGAAGATCTTATACATTTGATATAAATTACAAAGGAAAGTTTCAGCCAGATCATACAAATTTGGCCAACTTTAGACAGATTTAATGAGGAGAATCACAAATCTTCACCAGAAAAGCAACAACTGAGCCAATCCTAGGAAAGATAATCAGCTGTCCCCGAAATTACCTATAATGCGAAGATTATTCTTCTGAAGATCTCTGCCATTGACCAAAATATAGAATCTTTATCCACTCATTATTACGGGCCGAATCAGCATATTAACTACAAACTATAAATATTAGACGGCTAATTGAACAAATATGAAAAGAAGACTGACTCGATCCTAAATGGTGCTGTTTCTGTGTTTCCTTCTCCTTCTCATCCATCTCCTCCAGTTCAAAAATGAAATATCAATCGATCCAATCTAACCAACTCCAATGGTCCAAAAGCGTGCAAAGTGAACGATGAACTGCTTTCTTTAAGGCTGCATCTGTATCAAAGCTTCGCCTCCATCCCCCTTATCGCTGCATTGGCCACTGGCCACTGGCCACATCGTCTATCTGGCATTCATTTGTTTTCCATCAGTTTCCCCATTTTTGTCAATTCTTTGCCTTCCGACTTTCCAGTGTACACAGACAAGTGCTCGTTGATTGTGTCAACAGGTCCCTGTGGATGCAGGATCAAGCTCCCAGCATCCAATATGAGCATTCGCACCTTCTTCACCTGTAAGCAAGTGAGCGGGGACCTGATGAGAGAACCGGAACATTTCCTCTCTTGGAATCGTCCATAATTTACCTGGATCTGAATGCTTTCGAAACACAGTCTTCATCCCACAAACTTTGGTGAGTGGAGCAACAGTTATACCACGGTCCTCGTTGTTGTCTTCAATCACTTCAACCATGTCATAGCTGTGTTTCACTTCATTTGGAGTGGACTCATTCCAATCATTTGTCCAGTTCCTGTACAAAGCCCAAACATCTCCCTTCAAGGGATAAATCTGAATTAAGCCCCCTGTGCCTTTCGTCCACCTCATTGTATGAGAGAAAGCATTAAGGGAGCCATAAATAACAGATTTCCCAATCTGCAAATCCCCACAGGTCTTGGCAAATCCAGACTTAACCCAAGGTATAGGGCCAAGTTCTTGGTTGCTGTTGGAACTAAGCCAACTTATCCACACCTTGAATGGTTTCAATGTTATGACATTGTGGATCAGAGCATAGTAACGGGGCATCCTGTCATCATCATCATAAACAGCCCAAACTTGATTATTAGCAAATGAAACCTCCGTCCGATCATTGTCGAAATCATGAAAATATGGGGCTACAAGCATTTGCTTGAAGACAAAGTTCTCCGCTTGAGTTTCAACATTAGAAATGCCAGGGGAAGGCTTTTTCATGTGAACTTGTCTTTACCATCCATAGGCTTCGTATGCTTGACTGTAATTGTCTTTGCACCATTTGGAGGAGCTTTCTGCTCTTCACCGTACCTCTCCTTCACCTTTCCCTTACTCCACTCATTGATCTTCTGAAAAATTTCCTTCTTTGCTTTACATATTAACATCTTTTGTGTTTCCATACGAGATAAATTTCTCAAGCTATTGAACTGATTAATCATGCCAAAATTAACCCTTCTCTTGTCCTCCAATCGACTCTTTCGAGATCCAGATGTACTTCCTGAGCCAAGTCCTCTACCATTTGCAAATGCTGCATGGCTAGCATCCTCAGAGACTTTCTTATTCATGCCACTTTCCCCAACCTGACTTTTTTTAATCCCTTCATTTTCTAGGGAATTAACATTTGAAGACATGCCCACTGAACCACTACCAGCTTTCAACCTTTGAATCATCCCTGAGCACCTCTCTTTAACTGTAGTTGCTGCCTCCTCACGATCCCTCTTCCGATGCTGAACTATAGGCTCAAGCACGCACGAGGGAGGAGAATATGATGCAGGTGCAAGGGCACCTTCATCACTCACAAATTTAATTAATGTACCATATGAAGAAGCAAGCTTTTCCGGCAAATGAATACCCGAGAATCTTGTTGAACCAGCATTGGTGGGAGAAGTATGCCTTCCAACTAATGCGTCAACATTGTTTCTCATTCTATTTGGATATGGTTGTGCTTCAAAGAAAGCTTTTGAAGGAGATGAACCATTTCCCGCCATTGGTGGAGGTGCAATCTCGATAGCAACAAAGGGTTTACGACAGTTGGAATTGCGGCAGCGAAGTCGCTTGTTTGAGTAGCAGATTAAGTATTCAAACTTCATGTGGCAAGCACTGCACTGTGTCCAAAATGACGGCTTGATAGGACAAGAAGGGGCTGGAGCACAATTGGCATCAGCCGCACTCTCATAATCCCTAGCGTTGGAATTCTTATTGCATTCCATCTCTTAGTGGTTTGAATAATCTCTGTTGTAGATATCGCCAAATCTTCTTTCCTTATGTAATCCCTCCTCTGTATAGTCAAAATAACTATAATGTCAAAATTATACAATTGGCAAAAAAATCTGGATAAACATTTGTGATTATTCCAACATGCTTGATTATACTCTTTTAAGGCATTTCTATACACATAAAGCAACATGTAAATCGTGAAATACAACTTAATGGTGTGCAAATGACCAACATGATAGGATTAGATCACATGATGTCAATCCACATATACACACAACGAACTTCTATAGAAGGCATGGCGATCTAGAGAAAGCATAACAATCGTAAATAACGAATTATAGCTCCATCTGCATACATCTACATAGATGAGAAAATGATGTAGATCCATGTGTACGAGCGACAAATTTCCATTGTTTTTTATGAACTATGATTTCATCTGCAAACATCCACATAAATGATGAAATGATATGCATCCACATGTACACGCAACGAACTTCCATAATAATTATAACGGTCGGGGAAAAAAGCATGATCCACTGCTTTTATTCAATTATGAATCTTTCCGCACAATCTATATAAGTGAATAAAGAACTTCCATAATAAGCATGATCATTGAGATAAAACACGATCCATAATCAAACGGTTTACAGTTATATTTCATCTATACACGTCCAAATAAAAGAGCAAAATACTTGGAAAAATATTTGTAATAGTTGGGATAAAACACAACCAACCATTCACAAAATTTTACAATTCCATCAACATTCCTTTCCATCCTAGAAGTAAGCAACAATGATCAAATTGACGGGCTTCTCGCCTTGAAAGTCAATTGAACACCGTAGATCACATCACCACGAGTCACCTCATGGATTATGATTGCCTACAAGGGCATCAAGGAAATCTTTTTTGATTGGTAGGAATTCAGATATAGCAAAATCCAATCTCTTAACCAAGACCATGATAAAATAAGAAGATTGACTCAAAAACAAACTGCTATTGGATGATCGTTGAAAGTCAATAAGCATCCACCAGAAATCCTAATGCATTCAAGTCCTCTTGGCAAATAACGCCACAACAATCCACAAGTTTAGTACATAAACTATAGGCATATTATTTTTCACATTAAAAAATCCCATCATTGATTCAACTGACACCCAAAATTTTTCTCTTCTTGCAATGAAAGCGTATTTTTTTACCTTCTCTTGGACTTGGGAGACAACCCCAGATTTTTTTGTTCTTTCTCTCTATGAATTTTGGGATTAGTCTGATCTATGAACCAGTTGCAATGTCCGACAGAAAATGGTTGATATCTGAAACTCCGACTTCAAAACGAAAGGATGAGTTGGTTCTATTGTGATCTGGAAAGACAAAGACAATGTTTGATGAATAGACATATAACCCTAACATATCTTTTCACAGGATTTAAGAATCTACAAGTTAATAACCCTACCTTTGGTTACATGTCAACCATGGTTAATATTGTCAAAATAGGCAAATTAATTGGTGCAGATTTTTTTTAGAGCCACACTTTAATGTCTTGGCTAAAAAACCAAAGACCGTATTTAATGATCATTTCCCTTTTTTCAACCCTACTCATCTTCATATTCAAGTGGCTTATATTTTCTGCAAGGATCCAACCATTAGGAAGAAGAAGAACCAAAAAAAAAAAAAAAAAAAGGAAAAAGAAAAGAGGGAAAATGGCAAAGACGAAAATACCCTTATTTGGAAAGTCAGGCTTTTATTTGAAATGGATATAGCCACTTCAAGCCCTTATTTGAAACAAACATAACCACTATAGGTCCTTATTTGAAACAAGATTTACTTCATATCCTTATTTGAGAAAGTGATGGTATTTCAAATCATTATTTAAAATAAGGCTTACTTTTGGCCCTTATTTGAGGAAATAAGGACACTTTTGGCCCTTATTTGAGGAAATAAGGACACTTCAGGCCCTTTTTGGGAATTTTCCCTCTTTCTTTTAAATTGCACTCTAAAAAGAGAAAATCTTTGTGGGCCAGAAGAAATATTGACTTGAATTTTTTTAATGCAAAAAAGTAATATGTTTGAAATTTCCATGCTAATTTTTTTGGATTTTTGTGTCGTTATCTATTACGAGTTCTTGAATACTTTAGGATTTCCAAGGCATGCTCATGAATTTTCGACTATTATCCCATCGCAGTTTGTTTGTGAATCTCTCTTCTTATTTAGTTGGTTAGGTGATATAACTCATACCCATCAAAGAAGAATTCCTTGATGCCCTTATAGACAGTCATAGTTCATGAGGTGACCTGTGGCAATTTGATCCACATTGTGCTCGCTTTGTTTCATTGACGAGAAACTTGCCAATTTAATCATTGTTGCGTGCATTCTTTTGGGTGTTTTTAGTGGAAGTAATGTTGATGGAATTATACAATTTTATTTAACGGTTGATTGTGCTTTAGCCCGACCATTAAAAATATTTTTGCAGGTTCATCACTTTTTCTATGTGGATGTGGGTAGATGAAATGTTAGTGCAAACCGTTTGATTATGGATCATGTTTGATCACAATGACTATGCTTATGATGAAAGTATGTTGCTCGTTCATATGGATTGTGCTGATAGAATCATAATTTATTAAAAACAGTGGATTTCTTATCGTTATGCTAATTGTGAAAGCTTATTACTTGTATAGTATACTAGATTAGTAACAAGTGAAATATCCAAAAAAAAAAAAAACTAGAATAAATTTTAGTGAACTATTGAAGCTATAAGTGGTTTTGATCATACAACCGACAAGGGCTTTTGGTAGACTTCTTTTGTTTCCGAAGCAACAAGTCATTGCATTAGTATGAGTTCATTGATCACGTAAGGGCAATCCATCTTAATGATGAATTCCTCAATAACAGGCTCCAATACTTGATTATCAACCCGCTAATCTATCTAGTTATCTCATGGGTGGAATCTGAATCGCATTCTTCTTATAAGGTCACAAGGTCGTGATCAACCTTGTGCCGATTGGGGTTTTATACGCCTAGGCATTGATACCTATTGATATCCTGAACCAATTAAAACCATCAGGAATGAAATGAAATGTGAATAATATAGTGTGAGTTCAACCTCATGGTCAGCGGAAGAAAAAGAAGGCTAAGGAGGAAGAATCTACATTCCATTCTCATATCCTCTTCCTCTATGGCGACCAGGGGGTCTTACAGGTCCGACCAAGACAATGGAATCTTCTTTTGTGATCATACTTTTTATCTTGGTTAGTACTTAGTAGTCCAATCCTTGGCTTAACTCAATGGCACTTTTACGCAGGCTTGGTGCCACTAGATTGGTGTGGATGAATATCATTTCATCTTTTATGTGGACGCATACGAATGAAATTATAATTCATTAAAAATGGTGGATCGTGCTTTGTCCTTACTATTATTCTTGTTTTTGAAATTTGTCACTTGTACAAGTGAAATTACATCATTTCCTTGTCTATGTAGGCATATGCAGATGGAACTATAATTTGTTAATAAAAGGTTGTCCCGCTTTATTTCGACCAGCATCTTTTGGAAGTTCGTCATGTGTTTACATGGATTTACATCATTTGATCATATCCTGTTTGGTCATCTGGACATTATTTGGTTGTATTTTGTTTGCCGATTTACATGTTCCTTTACAAGTATATAGATACATTAAAGGAGCAAATATGGCATTTTAGAATCATTACAAATGTGTATCTAGAGTATTTGCTTATATATATAGTCGAAAATACGAATGAAATATATTACATAACCGAGTGGTTGGTAAATACATCAAGAGCATCAACATATAGCAGATCTAAAAGAGCAAACGGGGGTTGAGAAACCCAATTTGTAGGAAGGAATTTCATGCGATGGGCTTTCGAAAGCCAATCCGCTACTTTGTTAGACTCTCTGCTGCAATGGGCTAGTGTTAGGCCCAATAAAGCTTGCATCTTTGTCTTGGCCCGGTCCACCAACGGTTGTAAGAGATGGAAAGAAGAATTGGCCATATCTGGAGCAGATATAGACCAAACCCCTGAGAGATGGAATGCTTCCACACTTGCAATTGTAAGAGTGTGGCCAATGTCAATTGTGTTGTAGCCCCCCTCCTCCTATCAAGATGTCATTTTGGACACAATGCAATACTTGCCAAATAAAGTTTGACTACTTAGTAAACAAGTAACTTCCTTGCCATGGTCCCAACTACCTTAAACCTGATGTTGCTATTGAGATTCCCTCTCCACTAATAGATGGCAATGATTCATCTAATTTAAAGTTTTTCTTCATGATAGAACGAGAAACAATGTGTACGCCTCAATTGGAGGGTAGACTTGTGCCCCCTATGCAAGTTCGACAAGATTCTCTGGTATTCACTTGCCACATAATCTCACTCCTTCATATGGCACATTAACGAAATTTGCGATTGATAATAGAGCACCTGCACCCCCATCATATTCTCCGCTCTAAGGCATGTTTGTGCTTATAGTTTGGCATAAGAAGTTAGGCCATGAAGAAGTAGCTACAGTCAGAGAGAAGTGCTCAAAGATGATTCAAATGTTGAAGAAAGCTCCTAATGATTCAATGGGCATGTCTTCTGATGTCAATTCTCTAGAAATTGCAGGGATTACCAAAAGGCGGGTTGGTGAAGGTGGTATAAATAAGAGGGTCAGAAAGGATGTCAGCCGTGCAGCATTTGTAGTAGAGGAGCTTGTAGAGGAAATTTGTCTGAATCTCAAAAAGTCCGATCGGAGAATAGGAGAATGGTTAATTTTGATGTGATTAATCAATTCAACAATCTAAGGGATCTATCTTAGATAGAAAGAAGGGAGATGCTAATACATAAGGTAAAGAAGAAGCTTTTAAGAAGCTGATTGGAGTAGTGAGAAAGAACCTGCAGATAGACTAAGTTGTTCGCAAGAAAAGGTCAAGGAGAAGTATGGCAAAGAGCACTAAGCTCATGCAGACGGTGCAAACACTGCTGTAGTTCTGCATAAGAAGCCTATGGATAGTAAAGATAAAGTTCCAATCAAAAATACTTCCCATGCCACTTTTGATGTTGAATCTGAAGCGGAGATCCTCATCCCTAAGCAACTGCATGATGCAAAATTAGATTTTCATGATTTTGTTTGACAACAATAGGATAGAGGTTTCGTTGGCTAATAATCAAATTGAGGCTACTTACGATGATGATAATGGGATGCCCCGTTACTATGCTCTAATACACGATGCCATAGAACTGGGCAATGGACCAACTCAATGCACCAGTTGGCTTAGTTCTAAAAGTATCCAAGAATTGGGCCCCATTTGTTGGGTTAGATCTGCTTTGCCAAGACTCAACTCATCAAAGTTTGTTCTTGAAGACTGTTTCAAAAGAGACGAATTGCTTAGATTCTCTCATTAGGTCTCAACTCATTTGCTTACAAGTCAAGATGGTGCAAATGTTCCTGTCAAATGCTGGGAGTTTGATCCTGCATCCATACCTTTGGAGCTTCTTCAAGTGGTAACACAAGTTCTATCGATACAATCAGGGATTGCTTGTGTGCGGATATTGGAAAGTTAAAGGAAATAGAACTCGCAGAAATTGGCAAAGGAATTGATGGAAAAGAAATTGATGCTAAGAGGGACGAGGAGGCCAATGTTGCGATCAAGGGGATGAAGGCGTGGCTATTATACAGATGCAGCCTTTAGTCATGCTTTTGCATGGTTCTGGACCATAGCAGCTGGTTTGATTACATAGATCAACATGTAGTTTTTGGATTGAGGAGAGATGGAGAAGGAGAAGAAGGAAAGCACCGGGACGGTACAATTCAGACCAAGTCTTCTATTCACTGTCGTTCATATAGCCGTCTCACATCCATAGTTAGCGGTAAATCTGCGGATTCGGTAGGTAATTATGGATTAATAGAGATTCTCAATTTAGGTCAAGGTCAAAGATCATCAAAGGACTAATCTCAACATTCTAAGGTAACTTTGCACACAATCTGATTTTCTTTACTAGGATTGGCTCAGTAGTCGCTTTTTTGACGAATATGTCCAATCCTCCTCATTAAAGCTGTCCTAAAGATACAAGAATTCCAAAGTTCACCAAATCTGTATGATCCGGCCGAAACTTTTCTTTACATTTTTACAATCAGATGTACAATATCTTCATTATGAGCGTGATCGGCTTCTCCATTACTTTGTCGAGTAATGAATGGTGGATTTCATTACTTCCATAAAAATTGATTCTTTTTTTAGGTCACTACAAACTGTGCCATTTGCCTTGTGTGCACTCACTCAATGGGTGCATTGGCATTTACGGGGGATGGCCAATGAAAATTCTGTGTTTTTGTCGAGACTCTACTCACAATTTCATCAAGATTTAGAGTTCTAGACAATAGGAATTTGATTGACAGAATTTTGGGCCAATTTCCAAATTTCAAAATGAATGCAAAACGCCGAGATAGTTTCAAAAACATTAGTGAACATTTCCATAATGTCTGTATCGATGAAATGATAAAAGGGTAGGAAAGATATTCGGGCATATCCTCTTACTCGTTGTTTCGTGAACTATGCGATCAAGACAACATGACTTGACCAAATCACACGATGAATGAACCATATGAAAAGCACAAAGGAAACAGAAAAAGCAAAAGCTAGGCTAAAGCGTACGGAGATATTGTAAATTATGCTCTAGCCTAGGCTAGGGACAAAACTATATGCCAAAAACAGCATGGCCGCATTCGTATTCCGCAAGACGCCGTGATCATGCTTTATTGCACCTTTCCTGCGAAATGCGAATGGGAGGAACCGATTCTTGTCTCCCTCTTGGCTTCGAACTTCGGTATCATATATAAAAATCACAACTTTGGCCGCTGCGCTCGCGGCTAAAATCCTATCTGCGCTCTCCCATTCCGATCCATCCATTCTCTTCCGGCCGCGACCCTCCTCCCCGTTCGTCCTCCCTCGCGCATTCTCCGCCGCCGGGATGGACCCGAACCAGCAACCCCAGCAGCCGCCGCCGCCGTACCTGCCGCCGCAGCCGGGGCCGCCGTACAACCACCTGATGCAGCAGCAGCAGCAGCAGCTGCAGTTGTTCTGGTCGTACCAGCGGCAGGAGATCGAGCAGGTGAACGACTTCAAGAACCACCTGCTCCCCCTGGCCCGCATCAAGAAGATCATGAAGGCCGACGAGGACGTCCGCATGATCTCCGCCGAGGCCCCCATCTTCTTCGCCAAGGCCTGCGAGCTCTTCATCCTCGAGCTCACCATCCGATCCTGGCTCCACGCTGAGGAGAACAAGCGCCGCACCCTCCAGAAGAACGACATTGCCGCCGCCATCACCCGCACCGACATCTTCGATTTCTTGGTCGACATCGTGCCCCGCGACGAGATCAAGGAGGAGGCCATGGGGGGCGCCGAGGGCCCCCCCGCCAGCGGCGTGCCCTACTACTACCCGCCTATGGGCCAGCCGGCCGCGCCGGGTGCGGTTTATATGCAGCAGCCGCCGCCGCCCCCGCCTTCTCAGGCGTGGCAGAGCGTGTGGCAGAATGCGTCCGCCGATGATGGCTCCTACGGCCAGGGCAATCCTGATGGGCAAGGGTAATGTTGCTCCCCCTCGCAATTGGGCTGTAGTTTGACCGTAACAGTGTATGCTGCCAATAGGTTTTCGTTTTTCTGTTGTGTCTACAGGATTTACGGACTGTATCTTCTCGTGTGTTTTCCTTTAGAAGCGTCTTTACTGTAAGAATGCATTTTGAGGGAATGTTTCCCGCTTGTGGATGCCGATTAAGTACGCTATAGCTTTACTGATTTCACCGGAGCTGAACTTGGACTGTTTCTGCGGAAACAGTTTGGCAGCTTGCTAGATGGCTCGTGCGTAATTTCTGTTGCTTTCTTTGGGAAGGCATTCTCGTCCTTTTAGTGTGCTAAATTGCAAGAGCCTGGTCTATACTCGCAGCATGATGTGCATAAATTGTTTTGACTCGCGTGTAAATTCTTGTCAGACTAGGTTCGGTTAAGCTCTGGCCTTTGGTGCATAAACTTTGTAGAGGAGCCTTGCTGAGATGAATAATGGCTGCTAGAATGACCTAACTACCTTTCGTTTGCTGAATTGTGAGACCATTTAACCGAGCCAAGGAAAGTGACAAGAAATCTTCTCTAAGTTTTCTGTTTGACAGACATGACATGTTGATCTTTATCTTCCTTCTAATCTGACCTTGTTTTCCTTTTGGCTCTATGAGGAGATGGTTTGGTTTTCTTTTTACTTGTTTCAAAGACTCTTAAAAGCAGAATATCTTGAAGCTGTTTCAGAATAAGTTATCCTCAGCATGAAGGAAAACGACACACTTGGAATAAAAGTAGGAAGATGACTTTCAATATTTATGGGGCAGATTAATTCCTGATTTAGCTAAAATGAAAAACAGATTCTATTACTAGCACATTCACCAAGCTGGGCTTCTTTGTGAGAATTTTCTGTAGGCCTTTTCGAGTCTTTATTCAGTTCTGTCATGCATGTTTATTGACTGTGTCCAATATTGGAGGTTAAAAAAGGGTTTCTGTAGTTCTTTTAATATGCACTTTGGAGTTTATGACTTATTTTGAGATCAAAGTCATTGGCTAATGTAGTAGACTACAGCTTTGCAACCTTTTAGTGTGCCTGTAAAGACTCTCAGCTCCATTTACTGCAATTAGCTTGCGGTGGCACTGTATCTCTTGCAGAATATTTTTGCAGTGTGATGCAAGAGAATGGTGTCTAGGATAAATGTAACTGGTAACAGAGACAAGTGGACATCTCTGTAGGGACTAGAGAGCAGAGAGAATATTGGGTGGTGTGACGTCTATCGCTTTTACTGTTCGTCTTTCATTTTTATGCTAGATAGTGATTTTCAAGTGGCAAAGAAGGAACTTGTCACGACTTTTTGCAACATCGCTGGTTGTGTAGTCTCCTAGTTGTTTGGTTTCTCACTTGCAACTTGTTACACTGTCATGGTGCCCACCAAATACTGGCATTTCTGTCTGTACTAAATAGTAGAGGCTTCTGAATTTAGTTTTCTTTTCAGCATAGACAATCTATCTTGTAATGGTATTTTTGTTCCAGAGCATGTGATGCTGTTTTGAACAAGACTTTCTAGTCCTTTTGTTTCAGCCGTTTTCCTTGCCTTGCAACTCAAAAAATAAAATTGTGGAAAGTTTTGAAAGATTAATCACTAAAGAAAGTCAGCACCAGTTTTGGGTAGACAGTCTGGCTCTTTTTCCCTTTTGCATTTCCTGATGACATTGTGACGTCGATCACGTTGAGGCTTTTTGCCGGAGACTTGTAGCTTGTATTTTTATCCTCTAACTTGCTGTGCAAACATAAAGCTGAAAAAGTGGGAACATTTTACTTGGTTTTGTGTGGTCAACTGGACAAATATTATGTGGAGGCTGAGTGTCCACATTGTCTTTTCCTATTCTCTCCATGTACTTACATTTTGTTGAACTAGCATCTTTGAAAGAGTGCCCTTTTCTTCATTTGTCGTTATATTCAATGCAGTAGTACATCTTTCGTTATTTGGTCGACTCAAGACCCAGCAAATCTTAGGTTTGCATCTTTCCTGCGATCCACCCGCTGTTACTTATCTCCAAGAAAAACAGTTCTTGTGCCATTGTATAACATGCTTCAAGTTGGACATATTCTCCAATCTCTGGATGTTATCAGTATAGGAGTTTTCCACAAATCAAAGAGAACCAAAAAACTGAATGAAACCTATTGAAATGGACTGGTGTGTGTGGACCAACGTATCTAACAGCACCATAGCCTAGTGGTGGTTCAATTACACCATGTCTCAAGTGGTTCTGACATATGATTCCACCTTTTCCTGTCCCTTTACTGTCTATCAGATAGATTACTGCTAATATGTCATTCCTTATCTCAGTCGTACCATTCTCCACCTTTTCCTGTCCCTTTACTGTCTATCATATAGATTACAGCTAATATGTCATTCCTTATCTCGGTCGTACCATTCTCCAATCTCTGGATGATGCCACTAGGTGGGTTCCAAAAAAAGTCAAGGAAAACCAAAGCCTAAATCAAACTGATTGAACAAAATTTAGGTGGAATCTGATCAAATCAAAGATCATCTGGGTTTGACGCACATATATTGGCTTCAGATAGGTTCGGCCCAAGGTCAATAATAAATGAGACGAACTGGACTGACCTGTATGGGTTTTCACTTTGTTCTGGTATGCATAATATTGTGTTAATCTATATCTCCAGTTTTTCAAGTTCCGCTTAGGTGTATGCCTATTCGGGTAAAAAAACTCAGTTTGGGTCAGCCTGGTTTCTTGTGAGACAGACCGGCCCAGTCTTATCCCTAATTTCAGAAATAATTGTATGGTGATTTTCATTCTGTGCTCGCTTGTAATTCTTCTTTTGTGTAGTGGTCTTTCTGCAGTCAGCCGATGGAAAGGCTGCTCACCTGTTGAATTTATAGGATTAACTGAAGCTTATATCTCATTTCAGAGAACATTTGTTTTTAGCTAGGAAGTATGAAGCATAACGTATTCTCCAGAGTGCCACTCAAACCTACTCGCAAAATTGTTGTAGGAGAGTAATTTAAGTGATTTGGATCTGTGGTGGGGAAGTCCGAAATATTTGTCGTATTTTTTCGTCTTAGCGAGGATTCTTCAGGGTAATAATCCAGCGGATGAGCTGATTGCCTGATTCTGCTTCGTAATTTCCTACACTCCTATCCTTGTTTGGCCCCAACCCGTACATCCAGAACAAGAGTTTGCCGTGGAGTAATATTAACTGCAGGAAGGATAATGTTTTGTCATTGTGCACTATGAGACCTTTCGAAGTTTTAGGCTGGGTTCTTTCTCTGTTAATGCACATCTATATTCTTTGCAACCAAATACTTTTTCCAAGCGTATCTTTGACTATATGCTGTAACATGTACTTTCTCTTTGATTTAATCAAAGCTGAGAAGTAATTGACTTCTTTCATGTTTGTGGTGCAGTTGACGAAACCTACTGGAAGATGTTAATATGCTCCGCAGCTCGCTGGAAGGTGGATGAGCTTTGCTGATATTTTTTAGGATTACTTGTTGAACTGTGTACTGATGCTCATGACTAGTGGATTTAAGCGTGCAACTCTGTTGACAAAATATGTGGATGACTGACTCAGTGTAGTGACAATATTGATGCTATGACATGCCTTACTGTTCTGCATTTCTTTACTTAAGCTTCGGTTGTTACCAGCCTTGACTAGGAACAGATTCACTGAAAACCTGCACTTATGCCTACGAGCTAACTCTTGTTTGGAGTCACTGCCCAGGTATGAAAAACTGGGTTCTGATTGTTGGTGCTGTAGTTTTGGTTGGTAGGATAATGATCTGTCGTAGCTGTGGTCCCTGCGTGTGTTTGATTAATGACATTTTAACCTCATGCAGTAGGGTATGCAGAATACTCGGTAGGTTTAAAGTGCACGAATCGAACCTCTCGCACTGAAGCTACTTTTTCAATCTTTGTCGTGTTTTCGTTTTCATGACATTTGAAGAACTTTTAGTTTACTTAATTTGGAGTTTTGATTGAAGAAGTAAAATGAAGTTCATTTTGTCCAAGGCTACTCTGTATCTTCCCGATGACAAACTTATGTTAGGAATAACTATCTTATGCAAATTTGGTAATTGACGTGTATAGAAATATTGTTCTATGTTTTACTTAAGAAAAAAGAAGAATGTAGGTTCCGGAAGATGACATGACTTTGGGTACATTTCATCATGGGGGTGCTAAAGATGTTGACACTTGTATGTAGAATTTATTAGTAATTTCTGAAACACAAATCTTGATCCTATTTTTGCAAACAAAAACATGTAAATACTTAAATTCGTCCAAAGATGAATGTGTAGAGATTTTCTTATATCGATATATGGATGTTTATGGGGTCCATTGCCACGGTAAGAATGGAGGCATGCGTTCACCCATCGTCGTAGTGTTGATGTAAGAGGTCTTTACAAAATTAATTCTAAATACACATGCCACCCATACAATAATGAATGCATAATTGCATTAGTATATTGTCACGCCAATAGTAAACATAATATGATCCTTGACATATGTACGCAGACTTTTTTAGACTGAAATGGTACATAGAATAGTTTTATGCTCTTTTGCTTCCACATTTCGCCAAAGGATGTCCTATCTTTGCGAGATTTTGTAACAACTTGACCCGTTTCGCATAAATCAAACATCAAACTCATAAAAAGAGTATTAAAAAAGATTTAGAAGTGGGCATTACTTGTGAATCATGTCTTAATATCTCTATTGTTTTACGTGGAATATCGACTATCACAAAATAATATCGACTCTATCGACCAGACTTGTCGGGTCCCCAGAACTAGGGACACAACAATCAAGCCCGTTTTACGTGGGCCAAGCTTAGGACTAGAAGTGATGGTGGCGTTTTACCCATAAGTCACATTGTGCCATTAGATGTTTGATTTAGAGCATCACCCAATTCAACTAAAGGCAGACGGTAGCTTAGGAGAGCACTTATGGGCTCTCACGTGGACCATGAGCTCTTGCCTGGACTTGGATCCATCATGGGTCGGGTCTCGCACCGTACCCGAAAAATATCCACCCGACCACCCGACCCGTATGGGGTGGAGACCGGGTAAAAGCACTGACCATTTGACCAGATCGAGGCGGCATCATTCGACAGTCCAACTTGAAGCCCGTCAAACGCGTCTCCCCTGCATCTCTCTCTCTCTCTCTCTCGCTCTCGCTCGCCGGAATCGGAAGAATGGACGCCGTGGATTCGGTGGTCGACCCTCTCCGGGACTTCGCCAAGGACAGCCTCCGCCTCGTCAAGCGTTGCCACAAGCCCGACCGCAAAGGTGACCGCTTCTCGTTCGCGCATGCAAAATGCATTCTTGCCCTGTCGTCTCCCGGACTTTCTTGATCGATCGGTCTCGTTTCCGTCTTTCCCCTGCAGAGTTCACCAAGGTCGCCATTCGCACCGCCATTGGATTCGTGGTCATGGGTTTTGTTGGGTTCTTCGTGAAGCTCATCTTCATCCCCATCAACAACATCATCGTCGGGTCCGGTTAGGAGGTATTGCATGCCCTACTTCTTGTTTTTGTGTGTGTGTGTGTGTGTTTTTCTTGCCTTTGTAGATCTCCCAATGCCCGACCGCGGCTCTTTGTTATCGGGTTGTCTTCTGTCTAGATTCTCGATCTCAAAGGTAGATCTTGTGCCCTTCGGTTCTTATGAAAGAAAGGTGCTTCCTTTGGCTAGCGCGGAGGCTGTTTGTGAAAGCTGCATATAGTTCTTTAGGGTGACGGATTCATCACTTGAAATTGCTGTGGATGTTTATCCTGTCGTTTGTAAAGATCTGCATATTGTTCGATGTGGCCACCTACAGACGAATTATTTTAAATTTAAAACGTATCAGTAGGCCTGGCCTACGAATCTATTCGAACTATCAACGAATTCCTAGAATTTTAGGCGGGAGGGGGATTGTAATTCTTTCTACTTCTCGAGGTATAATGACAGACCAAAAGGCTTGACTAGAAGGAATCGGCTTAGAAATTTTGTGTTATATATGGTAATCTTTCTGTTCTGATATCCGAATTGGATCCAGAAGATAGGCTCATTACATTAAAAAAAAAAAAAAAAAGATATGGGGATTTTACATAAGTAATTGAGCGTGAGAGCCAAATGAATTGAAAGATTCATGTTTGGTTCGGGAAGGGATTATGGAAGTTTTGAAATGAATGGAAAGATAATCTACTTTCATTAAGCGATTTATTAGATAATCGAAAACAGAGGATCTTGAATACTATTCGAAATTCAGAAGAATTACGCGGCGGGGCCATTGAACAGCTGGAAAAAGCCCGGGCCCGTTTACGGAAAGTGGAAATGGAAGTGGAGTAGTTTCGAGTGAATGGATGCGAGGATGGGAATTTATGATGTGAAAAGACAATTTCTATTTCTAATAAATATGGAAAAAAAATGTAGAACCTAGAAAAGAAAGAAAAAATTATAGGAATTACTAGTCTTAGAATCGAGTTGGACCAAAATAGAAGGCCCACGGGTCGTGAACTTCTTTTCCCGAAGAAGAAGCAATGACGGTATTTGGGGAATAAGCATCGGCTAACTCTGTGCCAGCAGCCACGGTAATACAGAGGATGCAAGCATTATCCGGAATTATTGAGCGTAAAACGTCTGTATGTGGCATGACGCTATCACTGATTCGGAGCGAACCTTTGTGATGGGAGAGATGGAAAGGTACTGATCGATTGGACATGCATTTGTTATTGAGAGTCTATCAGAAGGATTCAGTTGTAGATTGTAAATAGATCGATTTTAGTTTCGGGGGCCCTCTTTCAGTTACCTCTTTTCGGCTTTGCAAAGCCATTGTGATAATTGGGGTTTTATTTTAAATCAAACTTATTATTACTGTTTTTCTGTTGTTTTTAACCTCCTTGAAACTACTGTTCAATCCATGAAGTTACCAAACACGTGCTTTTTAGTGGTGGCAGAATTTTTCTAGGTGAAGCTCTCACTTTTAATAAGTCGTAACACAGCAGACATGCTATTCGTAGTCCTAGGTGTATACAAATAAATGTTACCTCTGCCCTATAGAAAGCATGATGGCCCTTTTATGTACCTTTTCTCGTGATACTGGAAAAGATCTAGCCTTATGGAAATGCCGGAGTCATTGATGCTAATCCTTTTCTGCACTATTGTGAGTTTCTTTTTTCACTGAATCCATGGCAGTGTCCCAATTAGATATCAAATTAAGTTTCCCAACCGATGTTTCGTGTGGGTTCCGCGTGTATCTGATTATAATGAATTCAATGCGAAACTTGAAAACTTTTCACTTCTCCTAGTAAGATCAATAACAAGTAAATCTATTAACCTACCTATTCAATGCATCTTCAGAAATGTCCACACTGTAGTAGCATGCTCTGAGAAGGGAGATGATTTTATTTAGTTATTTGCCAAGTGTATTGTGTTTTGAATTTCTGCAGCCATTGGGAGGTTTTCTGGTGCATAGATGTAACGTTGGTTCAAAACTCTCTCCACTATAATTGACCGATAACCTGGTTTTCTTAGAGATCATTATTGACGGTGAATTTGATTTCAAGTATGATATTCTTTAAGTTGAATATATGAGTTTCCTTTCAAGAGAACTGGAAACTGAAACGAACAGCTCTCTTTGCTTATAAATTGGATGATGCTTTTCTGCAGTGGCTTCCCAATTGTTGGATGGGTCATTTAGGATGACACCATATCCGTTGAGTATATATTCAGTGTTTGGTTGATAGTCACGAGCAGTTCTGTGAATTCTTGGTGGTTACCTAAGAAAATAAGATGATATGAACATTGTATCTCATTTCTGGCAACTTAAATATTTATTTTTTTTCCTAACTGCAGAAGCTTTTAAGTGGATTACGAGGTAGCTTTTATCCCTATTCAGCCGATACCTTCTATTCTATATGGTGTCGGATAGGTGCTGAGTATGTGCGCTGCTCATATAGGAGAGACGCTTTATGACTGTGTTTTCTTTTGGCGAAAGACTCGCATTGCTTGCATAATCTCTGGTTTCTCATACTGAAAGCATGGGCGGTCGGGTCACCGGCACCAGAATTGTCTATCTTCTGTCTTTTGATCGGAAAAACTTTATAATTATTGGCTGCAGGCGGAGCTCGTAAGGAAGAAAGATGGGGATATCTGCAGAAGTACAAGTCGGTAGCAATTTTGGTTTCTTTTCAGAGTAGCATGCATGTTAACAATGGATAGTGTAATGGTTTAAACTTCTTGGAGCCGTGTCACCTACATGTTGAGAAAAAAAAACTTGTTTCGGTCGCTGCTTACATTTCTATTAATCGGTGAGTACTTCTTAAGAAGGTTGCGTTCTATCTCCACAATTCGATCCACGGGGACTTGCAGACTAAGTAGCACGGACATGTTGTCGGAGCTCCCGTCTCTGTGTCCATCTTTGTGTCCATCTTTGAATTTGACGGGACGTCTCTTCTTTTCAAGAGCATCAACATATAGCAGATCTAAAAGAGCAAACGGGGTTGAGAAACCCAATTTGTAGGAAGGAATTTCATGCGATGGGTTTTCGCAAGCCAATCCGCTACTTTGTTAGACTCTCTGCTGCAATGGGCTAGTGTTAGGCCCGATAAAGCTTGCATATTTGTCTTGGCCCAGTCCACCAGCGGTTGTAAGAGATGGAAAGAAGAATTGGCCATATCTAGAGCAGATTTTAAACCAAACCCTTGAGAGATGGAATGCTTCCACACTTGCAATTGTAAGAGTGTGGCCGATGTCAATTGTGCTGTAGCTCCTCCTCCTCTTATCAAAACGTCATTTTGGACACAATGCAATACTTGCCAAACTTGCCAAATTTGACTACTTAGTAAACAAGCAACTTCCTTGCCATGGTCCCAACTACCTCCTCTTATCAAGACGTCATTTTGGACACAATGCAATACTTGCCAAATAAAGTTTGACTACTTAGTAAACAAGCAACTTCCTTGCCATGGTCCCAACTACCTTAAACCTAATGTTGCTACTATTGAGATTCCCTCTCCACTAATAGATGGCAATGATTCATCTAATTGAAAGTTTTTCTTCTAATAGAACGAGAAACAATGTGTACGCCTCAATTGGAGGGTAGACTTGTGCCCCTATGCAAGTTCGACAAGATTCTCTGGTATTCACTTGCCATATAATCTCACTCCTTCATATGGCACATTAACAAAATTTGCGATTGATAATAGAGCACCTGCACCCCCATCATATTCTCCGCTCTAAGGCATGTTTGTGCTTATAGTTTGGCATAAGAAGTTAGGCCATGAAGAAACAGCTACAGTCAGAGAGAAGCGCTCAAAGATGATTCAAATGTCGAAGAAAGCTCCTAATGATTCAATGGGCATGTCTTCTGATGTCAATTCTCTAGAAATCGCAGGGATTACCAAAAGGTGGGTTGGTGAAGGTGGTATAAATAAGAGGGTCAGAAAGGATGTCAGCCTTGCAGCATTTGTAGTAAAGGAGCTTGTAGAGGAAATTTGTCTGGATCTCAAAAAGTCCGATCAGAGAATAGGAGAAGGGTTAATTTTGATGTGATTAATCAATTCAACAATCTGAGGGATCTATCTCAGATAGAAAGAAGGGAGATGCTAATACATAAGGTAAAGAAGAAACTTTTAAGAAGCTAAGTGGAGTAGTGAGAAAGAACTTGCAGATAGACTAAGTTGTTCACAAGAAAACGTCAAGGAGAAGTATGGCAAAGAGCACTAAGCTCATGCAGACAGTGCAAACACTGCTGTACTTCTACATAAGAAGCCTGTGGATAGTAAAGATAAAGTTCCAATCAAAAATACTTCCCATGCAACTTTTGATGTTGAATCTGAAGCGGAGATCCTCATCCCCAAGCAAATGCATGATGCAAAATCAGATTTTCATGATTTTGACAACAATAGGATAGAGGTTTCGCTAGCTGATAATCAAGTCGAGGCTACTTACGATGATGATAATGGGATGCCCCGTTACTATGCTCTGATACACGATGCCATAGAACTGGGCAATGGACCAACTCAATGCACCAGTTGGCTTAGTTCTAAAAGTATCCAAGAACTGGGCCCCATTTGTTGGGTTAGATCTGCTTTGCCAAGACTCAACTCATCAAAGTTTGTTCTTGAAGACTGTTTCAAAAGAGACGAATTGCTTAGATTCTCTCATTAGGTCTCAACTCATTTGCTTACAAGTCAAGATGGTGCAAATGTTCCTGTCGAATGCTGGGAGTTTGATCCTGCATCCATACCTTTGGAGCTTCTTCAAGTGGTAACACAAGTTCTGTCGATACAATCAAGGATTGCTTGTGTGCGGATATTGGAAAGTTAAAGGAAATAGAACTCGCAGAAATTGGCAAAGGAATTGATGGAAAAGAAATTGATGCTAAGAGGGACGAGGAGGCCAATGTTGCGATCAAGGGGATGAAGGCGTGGCTATTATATAGATGCAGGCTTTAGTCATCCTTTTGCATGGTTTTGGACCATAGCAGCTAGTTTGATTACATAGATCAACATGTAGTTTTTGGATTGAGGAGAGATGGAGAAGGAGAAGAAGGAAAGCACCGGGACGGTACAATTCAGACCAAGTCTTCTATTCAACTGTCGTTCATATAGCCGTCTCACATCCATAGTTAGCGGTAAATCTGCGGATTCGGTAGGTAATTATGGATTAATGGAGATTCTCAATTTAGGTCAAGGTCAAAGATCATCAAAGGAGTAATCTCAGCATTCTAAGGTAACTTTGCACACAATCTGATTTTCTTTACTAGGATTGGCTCAGTAGTCGCTTTTTTGACTAATATGTCCAATCCTCCTCATTAAAGCTGTCCTAAAGATACAAGAATTCCAAAGTTGACCAAATCTGTATGATCCGGCTGAAACTTTTCTTTACATTTTTACAATTAGATGTACAATATCTTCATTATGAGCGTGATCGGCTTCTCCATTACTTTGTCGAGTAATGAATGGTGGATTTCATTACTTCCATATATATTGATTCTTTTTTTAGCTCTCTACAAATCGTGCCATTTGCCTTGTGTGCACTCACTCAATGTGTACATTGGCATTTACAGGGATGACCAATGAAAATTCTGTGTTTTTTTCCAGACTCTACTCACAATCTCATCAAGATTTAGAGTTCTAGACAATAGGAATTTGATCGACAGAATCTTGGGCCAATTTCCAAATTTTAAAATGAATGTAAAACACCAAGATAGTTTCAAAAACATTAGTGAACATTTCCATAATGTTTGTATCGACGAAATGATAAAAGGTAGGAAAGACATTCGGGCATATTCTCTTATACTCAGTTGTTTCGTGAACTATGCGATCAAGACAACATGACTTGACCAAATCACACGATGAATGAACCATATGAAAAGCACACGGGAAACAGAAAAGGAAAAGCTAGGCTAAAGCCGTACAGAGATATTGTAAATTATGCTCTAGCCTAGGCTAGGACCAAACTATATGACAAAAACAGCATGGCCGCATTCGCATTCCGCAAGACGCCGTGATCATGCTTTATTGCACCTTTTCTGCGAAATGGGAATGGGAGGAACCGATTCTTGTCTCCCTCTTGGCTTCGAACTTCGGTATCATATATAAAAATCACAATTTTGACCGCTGCGCTCGCGGCTAAAATCCTATCTGCGCCCTCCCATTCCGATCCATCCATTCTCTTCCGGCCCTGACCCTCCTCCCCGTTCGTCCTCCCTCGCGCATTCTCCGGTCCAAGGAGCCACCTTGGCGAATCTTTCCTCGGACCCATCAAGCGATTAGCGGAAAAGTCGAGGACTTTGCGGTCGCCGCCGCCGCCGCCGGGATGGACCCGAACCAGCAACCCCAGCAGCCGCCGCAGCCGGGGCCGCCGTACAACGACCTGATTCAGCAGCTGCGGTTGTTCTGGTCGTACCAGTGGCAGGAGATCGAGCAGGTGAACGACTTCAAGAACCACCAGCTCCCCCTGGCCCTTATCAAGAAGATCAAGAAGATGATGAAGGCCGACGAGGACGTCCACATGATCTCCGCCGAGGCCCCCATCCTCTTCGCCAAGGCCTGCGAGCTCTTCATCCTCGATCTCACCATCCGATCCTGGTTCCACGCCGAGGAGAACAAGCGCCGCACCCTCCAGAAGAACGACATTGCCGCCGCCATCACCCGCACCGACATCTTCGATTTCTTGGTCCACATCGTGGCCCGCGACGAGATCAAGGAGGAGGCCACGAGGGCGCCCCCGTCGTAGGCCCCCCCGCCAGCGGCGTGCCCTACTACTACCCGCCTATGGACCAGCCGGCCGCGCCGGGTGCGGTTTATATGCAGCAGCCGCCGCCGCCCCCGCCTTCTCAGGCGTGGCAGAGCGTGTGGCAGAATGCGTCCGCCGATGATGGCTCCTACGGCCAGGGCAATCCTGATGGGCAAGGGTAATGTTGCTCCCCCTCGCAGTTGGGCTGTAGTTTGACCGTAACAGTGTATGCTGCCAATAGGTTTTCGTTTTTCTGTTGTGTCTACAGGATTTAAGGACTGTATCTTCTCGTGTGTTTTCCTTTAGATGCGTCTTTACTGTAAGAATGCATTTTGAGGGAATGTTTCCCACTTGTGGATGCCGATTAAGTACGCTATAGCTTTACTGATTTCGCCGGAGCTGAACTTGGACTGTTTCCGCAGAAACAGTTTGGCAGATTGCTAGATGGCTCTTGCGCAATTTCTGTTGCTTGCTTTGGGAAGGCATTCTCGTCCTTTTAGTGTGCTAAATTGCAAGAGCCTGGTCTATACTCGCAGCATGATGTGCATAAATTGTTTGACTCGCATGTAAATTCTTGTCAGACTAGGTTCGGTTAAGCTCTGGCCTTCGGTGCATCAACTTTGTAGAGGAGCCTTGCTGAGATGCATAATGGCTGCTAGAATGACCTAATTACCTTTCGTCTCCTAATTGTGAGAACATATAACCGAGCCAAGGAAAGTGACGAGAAATCTTCTCGAAGTTTTCTGTTTGACAGACATGACATGTTGATCTTTATCTTCCTTCTAATCTGACCTTGTATTCCTTTTGGCTCTATGAGGAGATGGTTAGGTTTTCTTTTTACCTGTTTCAAAGACTCTTAAAAGCAGAATATCTTGAAGCTGTTTCAGAATAAGTTATCCTCAGCATGAAGGAAAATGACACACTTGGAATAAAAGTAGGAAGATGACTTTCAATATTTATGGGGCAGATTAATTCCTGATTTAGCTAAAATGAAAAATAGATTCTATTACTAGCACATTCACCAAGCTGGGCTTCTTTGTGAGAATTTTCTGTAGGCCTTTTCGAGTCTTTATTCAGTTCTGTCATGCATGTTTATCGACTGTGTCCAATATTGGAGGTTAAAAAAGGGTTTATGTAGTTCTTTTAATATGCACTTTGGAGTTTATGACTTATTTTGAGATCAAAGCCACTGGCTAATGTAGTAGACTACAGCTTTGCAACCTTTTAGTGTGCCTGTAAAGACTCTCAGCTCCCTTTACTGCAATTAGCTTGCGGTGGCACTGTATCTCTTGCAGAATATTTTTGCAGTGTGATGCAAGAGAATGGTGTCTAGGATAAATGTAACTGGTAACAGAGACAAGTGGACATCTCTGTAGGGACTAGAGAGCAGAGAGAATATTGGGTGGTGTGACGTCTATTGCTTTTACTGTTCGTCTTTCATTTTGATGCTAGATAGTGATTTTCAAGTGGCAAAGAAGGAACTTGTCACGACTTTTTGCAACATCGCTGGTTGTGTAGTCTCCTAGTCGTTTGGTTTCTCACTTGCAACTTGTTACACTGTCATGGTGCCCACCAAATACTGGCATTTCTGTCTGTACTAAATAGTAGAGGCTTCTGAATTTAGTTTTCTTTTCAGCATAGACAATCTATCTTGCAATGGTATTTTTGTTCCAGAGCATGTGATGCCTTTTTGAACAAGACTTCCTAGTCCTTTTGTTTTAGCCGTTTTCCTTGCCTTGCAACTCAAAAAATAAAATTGTGGAAAGTTTTGAAAGATTAATCACTAAAGAAAGTCAGCACCAGTTTTGGGTAGACAGTCTGGCTCTTTTTCTCTTTTGCATTTCCTGATGACATTGTGACGTCAATTGCGTTGAGGCTTTTCGCCGGAGACTTGTAGCTTGTATCTTTATCCTCTAACTTGCTTTGCAAACATAAAGCTGAAAATGTGGGAACATTTTACTTGGTTTTGTGTGGTCAACTGGACAAATATTATGTGGAGGCCGAGTGTCCACATTGTCTTTTCCTATTCTCTCCATGTACTTACATTTTGTTGAACTAGCATCTTTGAAAGAGTGCCCTTTTCTTCATTTGTCGTTATATCCGATGCAGTAGTACGTCTTTCGTTATTTGGTCGACTCAAGACCCAGCAAATCTTAGGTTTGCATCTTTCCTGCAATCCATCCGCTGTTACTTATCTCCAAGAAAAACAGTTCTTGTGCCATTGTATAACATGCTTCAAGTTGGGCATACTCTCCAATCTCTGGATGTTATCAGTATAGGAGTTTTCCACAAATCAAAGAGAACCAAAAAACTGAATGAAACCTATTGAAATGGACTGGTGTGTGTGGACCGATGTATCTAACAGCACCATAGCCTAGTGGTGGTTCGATTACACCATGTCTCAAGTGGTTCTGACGTATGATTCCACCTTTTCCTGTCCCTTTACTGTCTATCAGATAGATTACTGCTAATATGTCATTCCTCATCTCAGTCGTACCATTCTCCACCTTTTCCTGTCCCTTTACTGTCTATCAGATAGATTACTGCTAATATGTCATTCCTTATCTCGGTCGTACCATTCTCCAATCTCTGGATGATGCCACTAGGTGGGTTCCAAAAGAAGTCAAGGAAAACCAAAGCCTAAATCAAACTGATTGAACAAAATTTAGGTGGAATCTGATCAAATCAAAGATCATCTGGGTTTGACGCACATATATTGGCTTCAGATAGGTTCGGCCCAAGGTCAATAAGAAATGAGACGAACTGGACTGACCTGTATGGGTTTTCACTTTGTTCTGGTATGCATAATATTGTGTTAATCTATATCTCCAGTTTTTCAAGTTCCGCTTAGGTGTATGCCTATTCGGGTAAAAAACTCAGTTTGGGTCAGCCTGGTTTCTTGTGAGACAGACCGGCCCAGTCTTATCCCTAATTTCAGAAATAATTGTATGGTGATTTTCATTCTGTGCTCGCTTGTAATTCTTCTTTTATGTAGTGGTCTTTCTGCATTCACCTGTTGAATTTATAGGATTAACTGAAGCTTATATCTCATTTCAGAGAACATTTGTTTTTAGCTAGGAAGTATGAAGCATAACGTATTCTCCAGAGTGCCACTCAAAGCTACTCGCAAAATTGTTGTAGGAGAGTAATTTAAGTGATTTGGATCTGTGGTGGGGAAGTCCGAAATATTTGTCGTATTTTTTCGTCTTAGCGAGGACTCTTCAGGGTAATAATCCAGCGGATGACTCGCCTATAGAGAACCTTTTAAAAAGAAAAAGCATGAGCTGATTGCCTGATTCGGCTTCGTAATTTCCTACACTCCTATCCTCGGTGAGTACTTCTTAAGAAGGTTGCGTTCTATCTCCACGATTCGATCCACGGGTCTTCACCATGCGATCGCAAGCGAGGGTCCGACGAAACCTCGCCCGATCAATGTCAGGAGATCATTGAATTCTTGTCTCTTCCCTCGTTCTGTCAATCACCCCACCCCAATCGCTCCCCCGCACCCTCGGTTTCTTCCCCACCCCCCAAAAAGCACCTGTCATTTCCTTGATTTTTCCCTCCCCCAACCCCACGCCACCCTCCATCCATCCCCCTCTCCGTCTCTGGTTTCTTTCCGTCGTCCCATGTCGAGAAAAGTTGATCACGTGTCAGAAAATTCAACACATGTTGACAACGTGTCGGACGCGACACATGTCAGACACAACACGGAAGCTCCGGCTTCCGGCAACGGTTGCCCGTGCTTCGTTTCTTGCAGAGCATCCTAATTTGAGTGACATGGATGAGTGAGTGCGAGCATTCTGGCGCTGGTCCTGGGTGAAAAGTAGTGGGACTTTAGCAACGTCGATAAAGCCATTTTAGCTCTCTGTACACTTGTAAGAAGCTCGAAGTTTGCTTCCCTCAGACAAGTGTCGAGACCCTTTACTTTTATTGACAATCAAAACCCAAATTTGGGACCTCGGTGAGTGGTGATGATATTATTATTATTACTATTATTATTGCAAACAGATGTGATTCCGCACGGAACTCGGCATCTCTCGCATCATTCCTCGATTACCTTTAAAGTAACAAATGAACTCCGCAGCCGTACAATGTTGCCCCCTAAACATTATAAAAGTGTGCGGCCAAGACTTTCCATGCAATCCCTCCGGTGGACGCAACTTTTGGCGACGATTCATACACACGCGGCCCCTTCTCCTTTTTTGGGAATGCTCTGCTGTTATTTTCGTCGTTATGGTGCATCAGTCGAGATTCGAGTCGCGAATTGGTTCATGTCATTTTGGACATTCGTAGATGGAGAGGAGACCTACCCTGTAGGCTTGACCAAAAATGGCGATGAATCTAAGGGTGAAAAATATCACGCGTTTTTGGAAAATATTTTTCAAAAATTTATTTTATTAGAAAATGATTATATTTTTCAAGTATTTTACTTAAACCCGAACTTTGAGTGGAAAATATTTTCTACCGTAGTTGTTATTTAATTTGATTATTTAGGAAAAATTTTCAAAAATTGAATTTTAATATTATTAATTGACCAAAAAATTAATTTTATTTTTTATACTTTTTTTTAAATGATTTTTAAAATTATTTGTATTTTTAAAAATCGAATTCGCGAGGAAAACCTTAATACCTTTGCACAAATCCTACTAGGGACCAACGGAAAAAGAAAAACAGAGGGAGGGGGGACACACATAATAATTTAGCAGGGCAATTCCGTAATTCCGGTGACGGCGACAGTCACGTGCGCAGGGACAGGAAATTTAAAGGAGGACCGAATGGTCACCATTCGCCGCCTCCTCCTCTGTCTCCCTCCCCTGTCTTCTTCCTCCCTCCTCCGGAAGAGCAGCTCCACAAGAACAATGGCGGCCGCCGCAGCCACCACCCTCTCCGCCGCCATCTCCTCCTCCTCCTCCTCCGCCGCCGCCTTCCTCTCCTCTAAAAATCTCCCCCTTTCTCCCAAAGTTCTCTCCTTTCCCCTCCAAACCCACCGCCCGGCCCTCCCCTGCCTCCCTCCGCATCTCCGGTTCCCTCCCCCGCCCCGTCCCCAAAGCCGCCGCCGTCGCCGCACCCCCCTCCCCGGAGACCGAGGCCTTCGCCTCGCGATTCGGCCCCGACGAGCCCCGCAAGGGGTGCGACGTCCTCGTGGAGGCCCTGGAGCGGGAGGGCGTGACCAACGTCTTCGCCTACCCCGGCGGCGCCTCCGTGGAGATCCACCAGGCCCTCACCCGCTCCGCCATCATCAAGAACGTCCTCCCCCGGCACGAGCAGGGCGGCATTTTCGCCGCCGAGGGGTACGCCCGCGCCTCCGGCCGCGCTGGCGTCTGCATCGCCACCTCCGGCCCTGGGGCCACCAACCTCGTCAGCGGCCTCGCCGACGCCATGCTCGACAGCATCCCCATTGTCGCCATCACCGGCCAGGTTCCGTCGATGACCCGTGCTTCGTTTGCTGCTGTTCTAGGCGCACCTATCTGTACTGTTTCATTTGATAGCTTTAGTCCATTAGCTCGTGCCTTTGAGATCTGGACTTATAGGGTGCAAAGCTTTGAAACTACGGCTTTTCAGTTTCATTCATTGCCCACCGTTTTGACGAAAGAATTAAAAATTCGATCTTTAGGTGCCGCGAAGAATGATTGGCACGGATGCGTTTCAAGAGACCCCTATTGTCGAGGTCACCCGGTCCATAACGAAGCACAACTATCTGGTTCTTGACGTGGAAGATATACCGATGATCGTCAGGGAGGCATTCTATCTAGCGACTTCAGGGAGGCCAGGTCCGGTTCTCATTGATGTACCTAAGGATATACAACAGCAGCTCGTGGTTCCAAAGTGGGACATGCCCGTGAGGTTGCCAGGATACATGTCGAGGTTGCCTAAGCCGCCTCAGGAGGCGCACCTGGAACAGATTGTGAGGTTGATCGCCGAATCAAAGAAGCCAGTCTTGTATGTGGGCGGTGGGTGTTTGAATTCGAGCAAGGAGTTGATCAGGTTTGTAGAACTTACAGGGATCCCTGTGGCGAGTACTTTGATGGGGCTAGGGTCGTTCCCATGCACGGATGATTTGTCGCTACATATGCTTGGGATGCATGGGACTGTATATGCAAACTATGCAGTGGACAAAAGTGATCTGTTGCTCGCCTTTGGAGTTCGGTTTGATGATCGTGTGACGGGCAAGCTGGAAACTTTTGCTAGCCGAGCTAAGATCGTTCACATTGATATTGACTCGGCTGAGATCGGAAAGAACAAGCAACCTCACATATCTGTTTGTGGGGATGTGAAATTGGCCCTGCAAGGGATGAACAGGTTGTTAGAAGGGACAGCATCAAAGCTTAAATTTGACTTCTCCGCTTGGCGGGTGGAGCTTGATGAGCAGAAACAGAAGTACCCATTAAGTTTCAAGACATTTGGGGATGCCATACCTCCTCAGTACGCTATTCAGGTTCTTGATGAGTTGACCAATGGAAACGCAATCATAAGTACAGGTGTCGGGCAGCATCAAATGTGGGCTGCACAGTTTTACAACTATAGGAGGCCTCGGCAGTGGTTGACATCCGGAGGATTAGGGGCTATGGGTTTTGGGTTGCCAGCTGCTATTGGAGCTGCTGTTGCAAAGCCTGATGCCATTGTTGTGGACATTGATGGAGATGGGAGCTTTATCATGAATGTCCAGGAGTTGGCTACTATCAGAGTGGAGAACCTTCCGGTTAAAATTCTTCTATTGAACAATCAACACCTGGGCATGGTTGTCCAATGGGAGGATCGCTTCTACAAGGCCAATAGGGCACACACTTACTTAGGAGATCCGTCGAGAGAGTCTGAGATATTCCCAGACATGTTGAAGTTTGCTGAAGCTTGTGGAATACCTGGTGCTCGGGTGACCAAGAAAGCAGATGTTAGAGCTGCAATTCAGACAATGCTGGATACTCCTGGGCCATACTTGCTAGAAGTGATTTTTCCCCATCAAGAGCACGTCTTGCCTATGATTCCAAGTGGTGGGGCTTTTAAAGATGTGATAGTCGAGGGTGATGGACGATCAGCATACTGATGTCCCGAATGATCTTGTACGTTGCTGCGGCCTTATCATGAGAGTTGTGCCACTTCCTTCCCTTTTAGTTTTTAACTCATGCTAATGCATGGGAAGATCTTTAGTTGTTTTACTTGTAATGGCATGAAGTAGTTTGTAGTTAGGTAATATCAGAGCTTGTGAAGGTTGATTTAGTTATCATCACTGGTTCGCTGAGAAGGACAAATAAATTGCAGTTTAGTGATGGTGTTCCATCTTTGATGGTGAAGATCTCATAATACTATCTCTTGTTTATGTTGAATTTGTTCTGGTTTAAATCTTGTAGTTACAGCCTGGTACGGTAATGTTGAAGTGACGATATCGTACCAAGATGAATGCCTTGTTAGTTGCAATCGGAGTCGGGTTACATGTTATTGGATGTTTTGTGTGTGGCATGAGTGCACTGCAGCTTCTTTAGTTTCCTTTTGAAAGTCGAGTCACTGCTTGCATTGCTTCCATCAGGGCTTTGCGGTCTATTGATACCTCCATTGCCCTTGGTGGAAAATTGGGACAGAACTCCGAGGGTGATTAGTTTGCTCATCGAGAATGGACATCTTTACTTGGATGTGTGAAATATCTTCGTTTATGACAATCGAACGTGTTAAACCTTTAAACGGGTTGTTCTGGTGATGATTTACCTGCTCCTACTCTCATGCTACTGATGTTCTGCAAGTGGTAGATTGATGGGCAAGTGTTCTTCCAATGCTTTTAATTCTCTCCTTGTAATACTAGTTTGGGAAGTACACCATGTGTCATTCACTTTTTCAGGTATGGTAGCGCATGCTTTGTTCAATTTCCGAGTCGATAACAATCGGGACACATCCCACTTTCCGATAACTGGCGCCGTCTGTCGTTCCTCAACCGGAATGATCTCTGCTCATGTCTAACGATCTCTCCGGATGACTTGGGTTAGTGGTATTGAGTTTTAACTCAAAAGGCAACGTGGAGGATACGTTATTCAAACTCTCAAAGACAGAAATCTTTACAAAGAAGATGAGACCCGCAAAAGGACTTTGAGCAAAAGCCATTGTAAAGAACGATTTCTTTCCTCTTCTGCACAAAATGAAGAAGAGAGAGACAGAGGAGGAGGTGCGGAGAGTGGGATTTGAACCCACGCCCTTTCGGACCAGAACCTTAATCTGGCGCCTTAGACCAACTCGGCCATCTCCACGTGTCCGGAAGAGGGGACCACAAGAAATGATGCTAGTCCTACACGAAAAGACGTTTTGCCCTTTCTTCTCCTCTTCATCCTCTTCGGTTTCCCGCTAATTTTTCCCCCCATCTCCATCCCCAAACTCCGATCTCCACCTCGCCGTCGCAAGATTCTCCCCTCCCCTCTCCGATTCCGATGAACGGCCGGGAGGTGAGCCTAGTGACCTCCGCCACTCTCTTCGGGGCTCTCGCCTCCGCCGTCGCTCTCGGCTTCCTCTTCACCTTCGACCCCCTGAAGAAGAAGAACAAGAACAGCAGCAGCAATCAGCAAGAACGCTCCTCCTCTCCTCCTCCCCTCAACGACGGGGCCGTCCCCAGCAAGCCCTCTCCTTTCGATCCCTCCAAGCGCCAAGGGTTGCGTTCTTCACCACCTTCTTCCAAGTTCCTCTTTTTCCAGCTGTCTAGGGTTCCTGAGAGTCCCCTCTCTCCCCCACTCTCTTTCTTGAATTCGTTCTTCTTCTTCTTCTTCCTTAGGTACCTGTCTTGGGATGACTACTTCATGGCCATCGCCTTCCTGTCCGCCGAGAGATCCAAGGACCCCAACAGGCAGGTCATGCTTCGCATTTCTCGGCTTCGCGCCGACTGCCGTGACCCTTCTCCGCTTTTGCCGATTTCGTTCTTCCTCGCGGGAGCTTGGTGTTTCTAATTTCAATAGCTAGTGTTGAATTCTTCTCGGTGCTTTGTGTCCATGCCGCAGGTTGGCGCGTGCTTGGTGAGTCAGAATGGGATTATACTCGGTTAGTCCGTCTACTATGCCATTAAGCGTCCTGTCTTTTTGGTGGAATCATGTGATTCACTTAATATAGCTGATTCAATTAGAATTCCATTTGTTTCTGGAACAAAGTATAAATGTCGCCATACCGACATTGAGTGATTTACATGGTTGTGAGAAATGCACGACCTTCCCTTTTCACTGTCTAGTGTAAATTACAAAGAAGGATGTAACGGGACATGTGAGTGACATGTAAAGTTATTCAACTCGATTCTATTAGATTCCCTCTTGCTTTTCTACTTCATACTGTGGTATTGTATGTAGTTACGGATTCTTGGGAACTCTGTTCTGGCTTTGTGCATAACCAGCATCTCTGATAGGATAGCCCCAGAAAACTGTTGCCACGAGTTCCTCACGACTGTCCTCCGACAGGGATTGGCTACAATGGATTTCCCAGAGGTTGTTCTGATGACAAGCTTCCTTGGGCCAAGGTATCTGCATGAAACAAAGAATTTCTCTGATATCGTCAATGTATGAATGGTCTCAATCTGTCCCCTCCTTTATTATGCCCTCTTTTTCCTCACAGAAATCCAAATCTGGAGATCCTTTGGAGACGAAATACCCGTAAGTGTCGGGCAGTTCTCCTCCTACCTTCACTTGTCTACTTATATTGACAGCGATTCTCAGGGGCGGATCACGTGCTAAATATAGTTTTCTGCCCAAATGTTGAATAAACGGGAACGATTATCCAGCTCAAAACTTGTGCTTGATCAGACCTTTGACCAGGAGTTATCCATCACCCTTCTGATGACTTTGTAGACATGTCTTGGTTTTCACTACAACCCCCTTTGTCATCTTTTGTAGATATGTGTGTCATGCTGAGGTCAATGCTATCCTCAACACAAACCACGCTTCTGCTGCTGGACAGGTTATCACATTTTCTGAATTATTGTAATGTTATGTGTGGGCAATTATTCTCAGGAAGATCGATCAACTAGAACTTCCATATTTTTCTTTTACAATCCTTGTGACCATGTCTGAAATTTTGTGCTGAAAATGGCTAAGGTGGTTTTTGACTGTTGACTTGTAGAAGCTCTATGTGACGATGTTTCCTTGCAATGAATGTGCGAAAATTATTATTCAGGTAATTACCATCTTCAAGCTAGTACGTCTCACTGTAATGTTCCTCGACTTTTTATCTTCCTTCTGAAGAAAGTTTACTGGTGCCAAATTAGTGTTAGACCGTAGCCGTATTTCATGCTTTTCACATGCAGCTTTGATGTCAGAAGCTACAGTAGAATGTCCAATCATAATCTCTTTTAGAGTGACAAATCGGACGAGGTTTTGCTCGGATTCGATTTGCTTTCTGGGGGCTAAATGTTCCTCTTTCAGGCTAAATGATTTTTTTGAAAGGTTTTCAAAGTAGCCCGGCCTATGTAATCAACCTTCCTTTTAATGAGAGCAGACTTGTTGCATATGAATCTATTATTAGCAATTTCCCCTCCCTGGCCTTCTAGGAGATTTTGGGATATCTGAAAGTGAAGTTTCATGGATCTTTTCCAATGTTGCAGTCAGGAGTTTCTGAAGTTATATATTTCGTGGAGAAGAGGCTCAACAATTCACAGGTCGAATATATTGCATCTCACAAACTTCTGTCAATGGCTGGTGTGAGAGTAAGCCTCCTTGGAAACCCTGTTTATTTTCCTTTTCCTCCACTTATAGTTTGCTTTCGTTGTGATTTAACTGATACTCAACCTCATGGAGGGGCGCTAGTGGTGTTAGAGGGTTCGTGGGGCAAACTGCTTCGCTTTCATGTTAAATACCCACCGTAGCCATACATATCCACACCTCTGAAGGGATCAATAATGCAGATGCTTATTTTCTACTTCATGTTCGTCAAATCTTGAGCAATGACTTTGGTTATTTCAATATATCATGTTGACCAAATATATTTTGCCATCTTCTCTTTACTGCAGGTAAGAAAACATAGGCCACAAAAGGAACAAATTTTGATCAATTTTGAGGAGGCCGTCGAGTAGCATTACCCTACATCTGCTAATTAATTAGGTGTGCCAGTATTTCAGTAATTGTACTGTTTCATTGCAATACATATGGCTGATGCATGCAATTTGGTCAAATTTTCGGCCCTTTCATCATCTTCATTCTGGATCCTGATTTATATTGAGATGAAGTTAAAAGGGTTTTGTTTTCTTCTATCAAGTTTCTGGTAGAAATGAAGTGTTTCAGTTAAAAGGCTTCGCCCCTATTCTATTGAAGGGTGGCAGGTCCTTTCCTATTATCCGAATATGGAATTGGGCTGCAATAGGTGCATGCAAGAATATTCATCTACATAACTTGGAAGAAGTATAACATCAAAAATACAAACGGTTTTGATCCGTTGATGCAATTTAAGAAGAACAGGTTTGTTTGTTTGTTCTGAGAATGCCTCTTCCATGTGTTTCACGAACGAAATTTAGATAGCTTCGTTTGCACTAAAGCCAACTGGTTCTGAGAGAGTGCATCTCTGCTGCTACAAGCAATGGAAAAGCGCCCGCAACGTGTTTCAGGTAAGAACATTTGACAGCCTGCTTTGTTCTAAAGCCAACTTCTCCTAGCCTGTAGGGGAGTGTCATCATTTTCCATCGCTCTCTGGTGACGCGCTACCCAACAACATATAAACGCAGATAGCAAGAATTCACGACCAAAGTTCATTAGATACAACCGGGGAGAAGTACTAGATTGATCGGTCTAGATATCACTAGGTGCGCGTAACTAGCAATTTTCTTTGGCTACCACTGCAAGTGAGCTCTTCTGGGAAAAGCTCATCAGCACCCTTTGTTCCGAAAAGAATGCCATTCTATGAGCAAAGTGCCGATGATGTAGCTTTTCTGCAGAGGCAAAGACTCGTGACAAAGAACGGGGAATGAAGAAGTGAAGTTATTCGTTCAAGCAAAGCACGATCGCATGTTGAATAGGAGAGATGTTGAGGTCACTCTTGCCACAAGCGATGCAAAGCAAGACACTACCCCATGCCAGTGCATTGCCTTCATTGTGTTTTGGTTATTTTGAAGTTTGGACAGGAGACCGAAGGAAATGGAGGGAAACCAAACGATATGAAAGTTGTAATGTCCCTCCCTTATTTATATGGACATCTAAGAGGGTCGATAAAAGAGTTAATTGACAATCTTAAATCTCGTCCTACCTTATCATTCATCCTATCTATTTATCATTAAGGGCAATTTTCACATCGGCAAGAGGATGAGGACGACTGCCATCGAGAACGTCGTCATCCAAACGCTGAGTGTTTTGACCAAACTAGGAAAGATATTATGCATACATCTCGGCATTCGATAAAATTAGATGTTTACTCGTTCAATACCTTCTCAATATATTCACTAACTTGTACCATTTACAATAATCTAAAAGTAATGTAAATGACAATAAAAATAAGCACGAGAGTAAAGATGCTCAAAATTATTAATGACATAGTATAGGATTTGAGATGGTGACAAGAAACCTCACATTGAATATAAACCCAATCGATATGTGAATAATTAAAGGAGGAAATTAGATAGACTTATCATGCAAATGCCAATTCAGTATTCAATAGTTTTATGTTCTGCCAAATCAATTCCCTAAACCTTTGAGTAAAATTCTAACATAGTATTTCTGATCAATTTCCGTCTAAATTCATCGATGTGATATTCAATCATCGTCAACAGTCTTATATAACATATCGTCGTATCAGTAATTTCTACTATGTCTAAGACTAAATTAGCATAACATTAAAACGTTGAATACTAAATTGGCATGCGTACAATAAATTTAGGAATGGCTGCATAAATTTTCAAGTGATCCACTCTTGGTAATATTTTTCGGGATCAAGGGAGCAGTTTGGGTCTTGTGTCTCCTTGCTCCTCATTGACTCGCGTCGCCTCTGCCTCTCTTTCTCTCTCTCTCTCTCTTCTCAATTCTGTAGCGCGCATCCGTCGGCGAGGGGGCGGGCCCTCCGGCGGCCATGGAAGGCAGCTCCAGCCACCTCTCGCCTCCGAATCCGACGGCGTCCAAGCTCCTCTCCAACCTCCCCTCCCGCGGCCTCTTCTCCTCCACCGTCCTCTCCTCCAATCCGGTGATCTCTCTCTCTCTCTCTCTCTCTCTCTCTTCACTGACCGTCTATTGTTTTCGCCGGAACCCTAGTCTTTCGGTTCAACCCTCGTGTTTTTTCCCGCGCTACTAGTTCCCTTTGCGGTCAAGTTGGTGTTTTGAGGAGTTCCGGCGGAGCGGAATCTCGTCTCTGCATATCCGGGTCATCCGGCATTTTAGCTTTACTGGAATTTTTACTGCCTGCGGACTGGACCCGTTTCGATGCTTGTTTCCGACTCCCGGGGAAGGGAGTTGGGTACTGGGCATTGCTCCAGTACACCCCTCAAATTTGTTCTTCTTTAGTGACTTGCGTTCTCGTGCACCGCGTGCTTTGGGGATTTCGGTGGGATGGAATTCCGATTCCAAATTGGGATTTTGGTGGAAGGGGATTTTGCGTTCTTTTGATTGCACTTGCTTGCTAAAAAACGGTGCTTTTGGAGTTCTCGAGGTCTATGTTAGGCGCATTTGACCCAGAAGTGATCCTTGGCTTTAAAGGTTTAATTATCGTGATAGTCTCGAATCTGAGCATGTTTTGCATCCTGGTTAATTGTTCCTGAAAGTGTCTTCCCCCGAGTGAAGATGATTTCTTTTGCCCATCCAGGTTGATTTGCCCTCTCCCCCGAGCATCTAGGGAATAACTGGTTTGTCTTTGAACTGAAATTCGAGAATTTTTTGTGCAGGGTGGGATGCGAGTTTACGTTTGTGAGCATGACACTTCACCACCAGGTTTTCACCTCTGACTTCCGCATATTCTTAGATTTCTGCTAGCGTTCATCGGGTAGTCAATCGTTTGGAAAAGGGGGGAAAGAAAAGAGAAGATAGTGTCTCGTTCAATTTTATTAGAAGCTCTACTGAAAACTTGGTGGTCTGTATTCTTTCCATTACCAACACTTATAGTCAGATATGGAGCATCATGGTTGCTACGGCTACTAATGTTTGTGTTTGATGCTTTTCTTTAATAGTGAAATTCAAAGCAAATATTTCCTTCTTGAATTTTGGTGGGTTGTGCTCTGTCCACTTCCAATGCTTGTTTCATGATCGTAGTGTAGATTCCGCCGCTCTCGTACCATGCATACTGATGTTCATCTTCCAAGAAATGGTGAAGAGGGGAAAACTTAGGTGAATTTGCTAATGGCCTCGTTTACTATGTAACAACATCTGTTTGTGTTCACTCGTGTTTACTATTACATGTAGTCCATCCGGTTGTTGTCAAAGCACTTAATTAGCTCTGGAATGTAAGGAACTGACCCCCCTTTCACATGCAGAGGGGCAAGTAATAAAGACAAACCAACAAAATATACTGATAAGAGCACTCACGATCAGGAAACAGAGGGGAGAGCCTAGCTCGAGGACTGCAAAGGGTGTGGCAATAGCTGAAGGTTCTAGGAAGAGGTATTCAATATACAATTGTCAGATATGTGGCTTTGCTTGCATTTGTAGCAACTGTAAACAGTCTGCTTAGCGATGGGTTTCATATTTACTGTAAAACAACTATTTTCTAGGGACCAGATTTTTACCAGTTATCTTTCTTCTTGTTTCATGATTATGGGGGCAATCATTTTGCTTTTGCAGAGCATCCGAGAGACTTTTGGACAGTGGGACGTCATCTAAGAGACCTGCTGGTCAAGCTGGTTCTCGACAAGGTAAGACATTGCTTTTTTCATCTTTTATGGTTGTCGTACAATTTGCGCACCATATTCTTCACAACTAAAAATGTGAGAAATTTATTCACTGATTGGATGAGAATGGATGAAGGGCATCCATTTCTTCTTACGCCTACAGTGATTTCCTTATCTTTGTTTGAAATGAGAAAAATCTTTCATGGTTTGATTTTTTGCATAATAATGGCAAAACTTTTCATTGATCATATCAATATATAGTCACTGAAGGGTTTTCTTCTAAGTCATGGTGTTGGTTAGGGGTGAGCATGGTTTCAAGGTAGAACTTGGAACTTGATAATTAGACCGGTGGGAACTTGTAGGTTCTAGGTTCCAAGGCATATAGAGTAGGTTCCAGATTTAGTTGGAGGAACCTGGAACTTGGAACCTGAAACCTGTAACCTACAACCTGGAACAAGTTTTAATATTTTTCTTGATCCATGTCTCTATGCGATCTTTTGATATTCTATGTTGTTCGAAGATGAGTGTATAATAGATTCCTTTTTATGGCTAAAATTTTACTTTATTAATGTTCATATTTTTCGTGTATTTAAATATAAGTTATGATTAGTGAATTGTAATCATTCATATAATAATATAAGTGGGACCGAGATAGATCTTGGAACTTATGACAAAATAAGTTCCTAGTTCTAGGGTATGGAAGATAGGTTCCAAGTTCCAAAAAAATTAGAAATCTGTTCCAACAGGTAGGTTTATAAGTTCCACCCGGAACTTATATGGAACTTAGATTCGCTTATCCCTATTTCTATCTAGTTGAATTCCTTATCAAGAACTCATTTTCTTCCATTGATATTTTTCTTCATTTTGTATTTTCTTTTATGAATGATAAGTTTGTTTATTATTATTTTGTTTATTTTCGTTTTATTTAACTAAAAATGAAAAAATAAAATAAAATAAACATATTGGGTTCCAGGTTCCATATTCAACGGGTAGGTTCCAAGTTCCAAAAAATGATAAATTTGTATCCGATTCCAGGTTATAGGCAGAACCTGAAATTGCTCACCCTTAGCGTTGGTGTTGGTGTTGTTGGCGTTGGCTATTTTATATAGTCTTATTTGAGGTTATTGAAGAAGCAACCTTTTCTAGCAATTGTAGGGCTTAACTGGTATATGCAATATTCTTCTTATATTGACCATACGATCGCTATAAACGAAAATCTATGGACATCTACAGCTGGATATATTACGGCCCCGTTTGGTTTAAATTTGGGTAAATGTTTTTGGGAAAATGCAAATACCTTTGCGTTAAAGCGATTTTGCGAAATGCAAATAGCGTTTGGTAAATTATAATTTTAAAGTGCATTGTGAAATAAATTTGACTTAAATGCCATTCGGTAAAAACTAAATTTCACAAAGGACTTTTGCTAAATTTTTTTAAAAAAAAAATTAAATATTTATATTTTTATCTAGCCACCAGCAGCCATTCTAGCCATCCTCCAATGGCTAGATTTGATTGCTGGACAACCTCTGAGGTCATTGGACCTTAGACAATGCCTACGGTCCCATGACCTAGGCGATCGTCGCCTAAGTCACGAACCTTGGGTGACACTTGGGTTTCCGGCAACCTCAGGCGATCGCCACTTGGGCCGTACGAACTGAGGCGACCGCTGCCTAGGTCACAAACCCTAGGTGTTGCCTGAGGTCCGGGGACCTTAGGTGGTCGCTGGGTGGTAGGTGGTTGCCGGGTGGTCACGACCTCGGGCGGCAGTTGCCAGGGTTAGGCGACCCCTTGGCTGGTGATTGTCGGCCTCCATTCGTAGAAACGAAGAATATGAACAGTACCCTTGAACAGTAACGAGACACATTCCAAAAATGCAATTTCTCAAAGGACCTCCGGAGTTGTTTTGGCTTAAAGGCCCTTAGAGCCATTTGGAGAGAGAGGCAGCACTGAGATGAAGAACTGATAAAGAAGGAAATTTATTTTCCCTATACATCTTAGTCACTTTTAATAAGTATTGCCGTTTGGCTGGTTCATAGTTTTAAAAGGATCTGAATTGCAGAGGGTTCAAGCAATCATTTACCGGACAAGGACTTGCCCAGTTTGACCGTGGAGAGGCTTCGTGCGCTTCTCAAGGAAAAGGGTCTTTCTCCCAAAGGGAAGAAGGTGAGCATGGCCTCGATTTATTTGAGGTCTCCTCATTAATACACCTTTGAGTTGGCAGCTTGAATTGATGAATCTGCTTGTTCATTGGACTGATTGTCTCATTTTATTTATTGGACCGATCTTTCCATCCTTTGTCATGGTTGTGCATTCGTTACTGGTATTACGAATTCATCTGCATATACTGATCATTTTTCTTCACGTGTCCAGGATGAGTTGATTGCGCGCTTAAAGAGTGCAAATGGCTAAGGATCCCGTGGAGAAAGGTCGAGTAAAGCACCCTTATTGTACCCAACCTATAGAAAGGACGAGAAGGTTAAGTGGTTGTCATGGTGGTTTGGAATATTGTAGGGGGCGGGACAGTGGGGAACCGAACTCACACTGACTTGAAGGGAGAGAGAGAGTTACTAGTTGGTGTGTTGAGCTATACAGTTTGATTAATTGTGTTCTTGCGGGTCTGTGCTGAACGTTCTAAATTTGTTTTTTGGGGAATGTGGGTTTTCTTAAAACTTGGCATCATGAGTCGGATAATCATAGCAAATAAGACTCGGGATATATGGAGGCGAGCATGGGCCTGAAAAGCCTGATTGCCCAATGGGGTCAGTCCGACCGCCGATATTGGCGAAAACACGTGTCGAGCTATCCTACCAGGGGCGGTTGGGGATGGCTAGTTGATCGCAGCCGCAATGGAGACAGACAGATATGTGGTTTGTGATGGGCGGTGGCGAGGTGATGGGGATCTAACCTCTTCTTTTCAAGATCGATAATGGGATAGGGACGGGCACCAGCAGCCGCGCCGCTAATGGAGTGACCGTGATTGAATTGAGTGGGATGGGGGGCGGGGCTTGGCGGTGAGCAAGTCCACTGCTTTTTGTGGTCCTAGGTCGTACGAGGACCTTACACGCAGATTTGGAAGATCGACCCCTTTCTTTCCTCTGTTTTCGCTGCGGCTTCCCCTTCGTTTTGCACGCGACCCATAGGGTGGAAACCCAACGAAAAGAACAGGAGAATAACAAGGGCGATGGTGATGGATGATATGACCATACCCATTGACTTCAACATCAAAATCACATCGAGAATCAGAATATACCAAAGAATGCTCAGAGAGAGAGAGAGAGAGAAGGGAGAGATTCAAGTTTAAAGTAGCCGCCATTCAAGGACGAACGACGCAAAGATTCAGACCTTAGAATATGAAAGAGAAAGTTAAGGCAGACGTACGCATATTTCCAAACGTGGGAATTCCTCGTGATACGTTTATTGAATAAAAGCTTGGTCGGGCGGCTGGCTCTCCCGCCTCTTCTACAGAAAAGAACGCCACTTCTTATCCACGACCGACTCAACAAAAGATAATTAAGTCGCGACAAAGCAGATCCGCCATCGCCATTACCAAATGTCCAGACACCCCTGATTAAGGGGGGAGGAGGTAAGGAGGAAGGTCCCCCGTTCGGACGCAAGGGGAAACGTGATTTCAACTCTTCAAGTGCTCTAAATCGACGCCAAAAATTGAGAGGAAAAGCGATCGACCCATCAACGGCAGCGGCAGCACTTGGCTCCAGGAGAATTTTGCCTCTCGTCTCTTTTAAAGACTAGTTTTCCTTATGGAAATGAGACGTCCACGTCGTGTGTGTCCTTTGGATTTCCGTCCTTCGAGTGCTTTCGGCCTAACCTTAACTTTTCTCCGAGCCGCTTCGTTTTAGTCGCACCGCAATGCAAATTATTGCAGCCGTTCTGGACACATGAACACAAGGCGAGCCCACTTCCCTCGATTACTTTGTCATATCGCATTCGGATCTAATGCAACATATAACTGACCATAGGTCCCCTATCATTTCGGTACGTTGAAATGGCTACACAAGTGAAGGATCTCCTCCTCCTTTTTCTGCTTCTTCTAATCATGCCGACGCTGTATACCCCTTGTCAATTGCCGGGTCCGGTTTTTGCACGAACTGAGATACCACCTTTCGGTCACGTGAATTCATCTATAAGACGGTGAAAGCAAAGCGTCTTTCCATTATTGCAAGGCAGAATGATGATTTCTCTTGTTCGGGAAAACCTTTTGGACTGGAAGGGGCAGCCACGTGTCACCTTATCAACAAAAGAAAAGAAAAAGCCTGTTAAGATCACTAAAAGCGGTAGGCTACATAAAGACAAGGTAACCACTAGGGCAAACTCCAGTTGCCACATTTTCAACATGGAAGGAGAAGGTGGAGGATTCGAATATCCACATTCTCAGGAGGGTTGGGGTAGGGACAAATTAGTTTCAAGTATGGGTTTCGACTCACACCGCAGGAGGGGCAGGCGAAAAGTACGAGAGAGTTAGAGAATGAATAGAATAGGACTGACAAAAAAATAAAAATCTCGAAAAAGTGTCTCAAAAAGTGACCCCTTCTGATTGTGAACATTTGTATTTCCGAAGTATAATCGACGAGCCTTGAAAATTGAAAAGTGTGTTCTTATACAACAACTCACAGTGAGATCTTTAATATTGCTAGAAATGATTAGGAAAATAACTCTCTTATAAGGGTTCGTTCATTTTGAAAATATCATATTTCAGAAAAACATTTTCCTAAAAGTCATTTTTCGGGAAAATGACTCATTTTCCGATGTTCGGCCAAAACCTAAAATTTGAGTGGAAAATATTTTCTACCGTTCGTTAGCTCATTTAATTATTTGGTAAAAATTATCAAAAATTAAATTTTAATATTTTTAATTGAGCAAAAATCAATTTTTATATATATTTTTTTAAAATGAATTTTTAATTATTTATATTTTTAAAAAATCGAAATTTTTATTATTTATTATTTTTTCTTTCTTTTTCTTTTCCTTCCTCCTTCCTCCTCCTTCTTCCTCCTCCTTCCGCCACCGGCGCCTCCTTCTCTCGACGATGGCGGGCCAAGTGGCCGACCAAGACCCGGTGGCCGGATCCGGCGAGCTCGAGGCTTGGCCGATCTCGCCGAGCTCGCCGCGACCTTCGCGAGCTCGCGAGCCGCGAGCTCGCCGAACCGGTGGCGAGCTCGGGCTCGCCTGGATCGGGAGCCCGAGCTCCGCCGCCAAATCCGGCGAGCTCACGGCTCGCGAGCTTGGTGAAGCTCGCGCGAGCTTGGGCGAGCCCAAGCCCCGCCCGGCTCGCCGGGATCTAGCAAGCCCCGAGCTTCGCCCGGGCGGCGAGAGCTCCGCCTCGCCGTCTCGGGCGGAGGCCCGATCGCGAAGAGATCGGGCTGGCGGAGCCTCGGCCGGCTGGGCGCGGGCGGCGAGGTCGGCCCGGGCCGCGGCTTGCGGCCGGTCGCCGGCACCGCCAAAGAAGAAGTTGAAAAGGAAAAAAAGAAAAAAAAGAAATTAAAAACTCAATTTAAAAAAAGAAAAGAAAAGAAAGCATAAAAATAAAACAAAAATGTATTAATAAAAAGAAGTAAGAGGAAGAAGTCATGGAAAACGTTTTCCACTTTTCAAAAGTGGAAAACGTTTTCTTCACTTTAAAGGTTGTTTTTTTTTCAATGATGGAAAACATTTTCCTTTTACTAGTTCATTTTCCGCGAAACAAACATCGGAAAATCCGGAAAACATTTTTCGGAAGTCATTTTAGGAAAATAACTCTCCTATAAATTATTATACGATAATTTAAATATCTCGTTACTTTGATAGTCAATTTTCGCGATCTACAAGTAATTCGAGTACCCCTTATAAGTGAACATATAAAAAAATTTACATGCGATCTATGTGCAATATATTTATTCTTATCTAACATTGACATCATATTCCATGGAGGGAATTAAATTACTCCTTCCAAAGAGAAGGAATGCATTTCACATGCTCTACTAATCCATGGTCCCCCATCACATGCGAATACACAACCCTATTCTCAATTAAAGAATCACCAAACCTCACTTGAGAAGAACGCCATGGATCGATCTGAAGTTGGACGATGGGGACACCGCGCTCATTGACTTTCCACGTGCATCGATCTGATGAAACGTTTGATTCTGTCCAGCTTCCATTGTGTCCAGCGTGGGGGAAAAAGAAGAGGAAGGATACAACTCGATGATGCCCCCATTCCCTTTTGCAATGGGCAAGCAAATTGCGACCGGCGTCCGAGCAGAGCGGACGCCCGCCTTCAACGGCCACCGACCCCGTTTCGTTCGTCCTCGCCACGTGCACGTTCGAGAGTCCCCTCGTGAGTCTACTCCCCTCGACATCGACTCGGCTCCAATACGTGCCGACAAGCGACAGGGACTGATATCGGAATCATCAAGTGGAGCTCTCGATCGCAGGCGCATCGGGTTGTGCTCATCTCCTCAAATCTCCAACTCCTCTCCCTCTCTCTCTCCAAATCAAGTAACGTGTATAGATAGGAATATTTTCGTATACATGCTCCTTCAAGTCTAGAAACAAAAATGCCAAATTAGCACTCTAAATTAAAGTTAAGATGATCTATGATTGTCTTGTCACTCATGTACAAAAGGGTTCATAATATATAGTGATCAGATCTTCTGCAACGTCTAATAAAGAACTACGTAATGATTAAACTTTAGCATGTGCAATAAACAGAATAAATGAGAGACTAAAGGATAGAGAAAATTGCATATAATTATAGTGGTTCAACTTATGATAAAACTACATCCATTCTTTCACGCTGATCGTCTATCGGCTAAATTTTATTAATGAATCAATTAGAATTTACTACAATTGAGTACTTTCAACTCAAATAAGTGTGATCCAAACTTCTTACAAGTTAAGCTCACGAAGACGAGTATAAAAGACTCTTCGAACTTTGGAGTTTATAAGCTACCTCTTATTCCCTTTAGCATCATGATATCCTTTTATACTCCTCATTTTCCAAAATAACCGTTGGACATAAATTTTGAGGATCATTCATCTAATCCACCCGTTGGACATGGATAATTCAAGATGATCCAATTGCTTCTAAGTTGCTAGGAATAGAGTCTCCATTTATTTTGCTGCCCATACAATGGAGATAAAGTTTCCATAAGTTGATTACTTCATTTGGAAAGTGTATTTCGTCTCCAATGATTGTCGCATGGATTACGAATCTTCAACAAGGAAATATTATGTGGATGTTCATCCTTCTTGGACATCAATAAGTATAGAAAGAAATCCAGGCCACTTTCCTAGCCATTGCACTTCACATTATCTAAATTGATTGGGAAAATTTGAGATATTTTCATAAATGATGTATATTGTCTTAACAATCCTCGGGAAAATCTCAAATAAGGATCCAAAGTGAGCCTACTTTCTTAAATAAGGGCTCAAAGTGACCATTGTTCCAAAAAAAAGACCCAAAATGGCTAACAAATCTTAAATAAGGACTGAACCCACCGGCCGGCCAAAATGTTCATCGGCCGGCGAGCATGCAACATTTCGGTGGCTTTTGTCCAAAAAAAATATAGATAAAAATTAACAAACCCCAAAAACAAAACTCCCAAACTCTTCACGTTCTTCTTCTTCCGCCCTTCATCTTTTACATTTTTTGTCCCCTCTCATTTGGAGAACCCAAATTCTCTATTAATGGAGCAAGATCCCTAGCTCCTTGAGTTCCAAAGGTACTCCCTCCCTCCCTCCTCTCTCTCTCAATTCGTGTTCCATTAACAAAAAATTTCGGTACTCCAAGCGAGAGAGGACAAAGAACGGAGAAGATGAAGAGTAGAAGAAGAAAAACGTGAGAACGTGAAGAGTTTTTTTTAGGTAAAAAAAAAAGTGAAGAATTTGGGGGGTTTTTTTTTAGAATTTGTTAATTTCTATCTATATTTTTTTTGGACAAAATTGCCCATTTCTGGCCATCGAAAATGTCACATGCTCGCCGGCCAGTAAACATTTTGGCTAGCTGGCAAGTTCAGGTCCTTATTTGAGCCTTGTTAACTACTTCAGGTCCTTATTTAGGACAACGGTCACTTCATATTCTTATTTGAGAAAATATGCTCACTTTGGATCCTTATTTGAGATTTTCCCACAATACTCATACAAATTATATCATTGTCTTTGATTATCATGACTTCATCATAGACAACCAGAATTTCTTGATAAGTTTTTGAGTTTAATTCTCCGAGTCTAATGAGCAATGTTTGATGATACGTATTAAAGTTTTCATTTGAAAAAACACTTATGGAAATGTTTTATCAATCTTCAAAATCATTTAGAGAAATTTTCTCAACACTTTTCAACGAAACAATCTCACCTATATAAAGAGCTCGTTGTCGGCACTTATCATATACAAATTTGCTGTTTTCTACTAGACAAAGCTATAAGTTTATGTATGTCGGCTACGCGTGCAGTTAGCCTTTTCTTGCCGATAATAGACGTATGGATCAGGACGCAACCACATATATGCATGTGATGATTTATGCGTGGTCGCGTTTCACCAGACCTGATTGTTTCGAACCCTTTGTGTCGTTTTTGATTTCATGGATACACGTGAATACTCACGAACATGATTGCTGAGAAAATATATGCCTATTTTCTCCATGATTGCCTCCACCTTTTTACTTAACTGCGCAGTTGCAAAAGATGTTTCTGGCCCCCACATTTTCCTCTTTTGTTTCGTCTTGGGGCAAGCGCTGTGATTTAGGACTGTACTCACCTGCCGCAAAACATGCGTGGCAATCGATTCATCCTTCTTACAACTCCGCAGGCTGTCCCGTCCTTTCTGAAGCTCGAGAGCCATGTGAACCTCAAGTTTTAAGAGCCCGTTTGGTTCAAATCACGAGGAATGTATTGCAAAAATATAAATATCTTTCGGTGAACGAGATTTTTCTAAATGCAAATAATATTTGATAAAATTTATATTGAAAAATAATTTTGGTCAAAATATCATTTAATAAATTTTATATTTATAAATTACTTTTATTAAATTTAAAAAGCAAAAATAATTTTTTTTTTAAAGTCCGACTACTAGATCGCCGGATTTGGCACCCGGACGGTCGCTAGGGTTTCGCAACCCCAGGCGACGGCCGCCTAGGGTCGCCCATTGCTGGGGTCACCCGACCTCAGGCGGCCGCTTGGATCACGTGATTCAAGCCATCAGTCACCTGGGTTGTGCGACCCAGGTGTCGCCCGAGGTCCGGTGATGGTTGCGGGGTCGGCGACCCTCAAGCGGTGGTCGTTGGCGCGCGTGATCCCTTGGCCGACGGTCGTCGACCTCCGATTGGCTTCTACAGAGAAGATGAACAGTAACCACAACTTGCATTCCAAAAATGCAAGTTCCTAAAAGATCTCTAGACCTTCTTTGGATTAAGGGCCTTTAGAGTTCTTTAGAGATAGATTGCATTTTGCTAAAGTCGTTCAAAAAATCAAACCAAACGCGTTTGCATTTGGCCAAGGGACTTTAGAGTCCCAAAGCCCATTTTTAATGCCGAACCAAACGAGGCGATTCTCCTTTCTTCCTTTTAATTGCTCAGCATCTCCCGCATTTCGAATTTGATTTCATCTTACAAAAGATGGCATGTGCTGATCAACTCAAAAGACCTTGGCAGCGTGCCCCGCATTGTCCGCGGACGCCACTCCAGGTCCGCCCAACATCGCCGTCTATCGTTTGACCACCTCCCCACCCCCCCCAATAATCTCACCAATAATGATCACTTCTTTGTAGAAATTGAGTATGATGACTTCAACCCTCCTTTTTTAGTCCTCTCTCTCTCTCTCTCTCTCTCTCTTCTGCCATTCAACTCTCTCTTTCTCTCTCTATAGAAGATATACACGCATCTCCATCGCCTTGCATCACTCAACCACTAGAAGAAGTAGGTGCCTAGATATACATCAGCTCTTAGGTTTTTCTTCTCCCGAGTCTCACCCAGCATATCAACTTTAATCTCCCACACCATGTCTGTTTTCCTGTTTTTAGGGTTTTCTGTGATCTTGCACGCCTTCCTCTCCCTCATTCACCAATGCATCAGCAAGAAAACACCATCCTCCGCTTCCCATCGTATCAGCCACGGCCCTCCTTCTCATCCCATCATAGGATGTCTCCTCTCTTTCTACCGGAACCGTTCCCGCCTTCTCGACTGGTACACCGACCTCCTCTCCCAATCCCCTAACCAGACCATTGTCATTCACCGGCTCGGCGCGTGCCGTACCGTCGTCACTGCCAACCCTGACAACGTCGAGCACGTCCTCAAGAACAACTTCCACAACTACCCCAAGGGCGTCCCCTTCACCTGCATCCTCGGAGACTTCCTTGGCTGTGGCATCTTCAACGTCGACGGTCCTCTCTGGAGCACCCAGCGCAAGCTCGCCAGCCACGAGTTCAGCACCCATTCGTTGAGGGACTTCGTCGTGCGGACGCTTGAAGCTGAGGTCGAGAACCGGCTCTTGCCGCTTCTCCAAGACTATGCCGATACTGATCGAACCCTGGACCTTCAAGACTTGCTCAGGAGGTTCGCTTTCGACACCGTGTGCCAAGTTTCTTTAGGCACCGACCCAGATTGCCTCGACCTCTCGCGCCCGCTGCCTCCTCTAGTGACTGCCTTCGAAAACGCGTCAAGGATATGCGCAATGCGGGGCACCTCCCCAATTTATCTGGTCTGGAAGATCAAGAAGGTGTTGAACATCGGGTCCGAAAAGAAGCTTGCCGAAGCTGTGAAGCTCGTGCATGATGATATACTTGATATAATCCGGAGCAGGAAGAAGAAGCTGCTCCAAGAGAATGATGATCAGCAGATTAAATATGACGGTGACCTCTTGTCCCGGTTTCTTGCGGCCGGGCACAGTGAAGAGATGGTGCGGGACATGGTGATAAGCTTCGTGATGGCCGGAAGAGACACCACATCGGCCGCGATGACGTGGCTCTTCTTGCTGCTTGCTCAGAACTCGAATGCTGAGGAAGCGATCGTGAGCGAAGTGGACTCGATTCTTGACCGGGGCTATAACAAGTGCTTGGATTTCAAAGCCTTGAAGGAGATGAGGTTCCTGAAGGCATGCCTTTGTGAATCGATGCGGCTGTACCCGCCAGTTGCGTGGGACTCGAAGCACGCCGCAGTGGACGACGTGTTGCCGGACGGGACCCTGGTGAAGAAGGGCGATAGAGTGACATACTTTCCCTACGGGATGGGAAGGATGAAGGAACTGTGGGGGGAAGACAGGCTCGAGTTCAAACCGGACCGGTGGCTGGTGGAACCGGGAATGGATGGTGGCGCCGAGGGGGAGTTGAGAGCGGTGAGTCCATACAAATACCCGGTGTTTCAGGCCGGTCCGAGGGTGTGCCTCGGGAAGGAGATGGCCTTCATCCAGATGAAATACGTCGTGGCGTCGATCTTGCAGAGGTTCGAGATCAGGCCGGTTCTCGAGAACCGGCCGGTTTTTGTGCCTCTGTTGACAGCCCACATGGCGGGGGGGCTGAAGGTCGTGGTCAAAAAAAGGAAGCTAATGGGAAGCTGCCGAGTTGTTGCGACGAAAGGAGTTGGAGAATAGTACAGAGAAAATATTGGGTGATCCGGGACCGCCACGTCAGCGTGGTCTTGGACCACTCACGCGGCGCCACGTGTGAGGGGGAGGGACAAAAGAGAGAAAGAGGAGAGAGAGCGTCAGAGAGGTGGGCCCCGTTCTGGTCCTTTATCCCCCTCCCCTCACATATGGCGCCGCGTGAGTGGTCCGGGACCACTCTGACGTGGCAGTCCCAGACCACCCAATATTTTTTCGAATAGTACATAAGATAGGGGTGGTGGCGGAGCGAATGCTGATCGTTTTTGTAGTTCTGCAGCCTTAATTTATGCACGGGAAAGATTGTAAAAGCCTTCTCATATCATCCCCTCATCCCTTCGGTGTATGTATATCTACACGATAACATAACTAGTGAGAAAGACAGACATAAATTAATGGAAAATAAGTATTATTAGATTGTGGATGTTAATGGTTCGGTTCGTATTTTCATGATATTAGAACCGTTTGGAATCACACTTGTTTCGATCTAAACCGTAGACCAACTTGAAACAAAAAATGCAGTTCGGTTATCATGTCGGAGCATTCCTAGAAGACATTGATTCTGCAGAAGAGTCATTGATTGCATTGTCATTAATCATCAACTAAGTTGCCAATCTACAAGGCAACTATCGATCTTGAGTCTACTTCGATCATTCAGGGTTTGGAGGGTATTCGCATTTCTTAAAGGCCATTAACTCAGTAAATTTTTGGAATAAGTAAATCCTGGAGACATGCGAACAATATTTATTTCTTATATCTTTAAGGTCTAGTAAATATCTTTTGAGTTTCCAGAGTCCTTATGTAATTGTTGTTATTTTCTAGTAAAACTAATTTGTCCTCTCTATGAGTTGTTTTGTCTTTCCAATGAGTCTTGGTAATTACTCATACTTGGAGGGTTGTTCCAAGCTCATCTATATAAGCATGCTATGATGAATAAGAAGGTAGACTTGTTTTGATTCATAACTTAATTAGTCTTTGGCTCGAGAACAAGAAAGATTTCTTGTTTTGCTCCTATCTTTTAGGTGAATTCTTACGAGTGGTGGGTGATCTATTTATTTAAGTTCTCACTTTTTTTCAGCGTTAGGTTGGGGTCAAGTCTCCAGGTTTCCCCTGTTTATTTTTCCCTGCGCTATTTCAAGCATCTGCCCCCGATTTAGCATTAAGGTATTCCAAGCCTAATCTACTACATTTGATTTCACTATATATGTTCATTGGGAGCTAATTTCAAATGTATTGGACAAAGAAATTTAGCAACAAACTGAACAGACAAAATTGCATAGGAAGTTCAACTCACCAAAACTTTAACTGTGGAAGACATTCAATCAGATTAAGTCTAATACAATAGCTTAGCTTGGTAGTACAATTTCCTGCAAAGATATACAACATATTGGAATGATGAATGACCAGAGATCTCCCCATCTTTCCGTCTAACAAAACCAATATTTTCCAAGACATTCAATCATATTCAAGCAATCTCCACCATGACTAAAAGACCATATTAGCTAAATCTCTTGACCAATTAATTATTGATATTGCAAAATTTCCATGAGGAAAACATCAACATATACTTTCCCAATGATGCTCTTGTTTGCTAGGTACTGTATTTATGTTACGAACAGTATTGTACAACTCTACTTACAATTTTCTCCTCCACTCTAAAGAATGAAAGCATCCAACGGTGCAATTATTCAATAGTGAAGCTATAGGGAGAATGATTAAACTTGCTTGTTGATCTCTTACATCGGTAATGCTTTCTCTATGGTGAGACCTCATTTTTGTCATTTTTTTTATTATCATTGAAACTTTAAATAATCTCTTTTGATGAATTATAGTGCTTTTTTAGGATTCTTTGGGATGCAGGTGAGAAGGAAGGGAGGAAAAAAAGTACCCAAACGGAACCATGAAACTACCTGAATTCCTTTACTAATTACCCGAACTAAAAGGACATGAAATTTTCGGTTTGGTTCAATGCGGGTATATTCGACATCCCTAGTGTTGATTGCTAGGAATCCAGAGCCATTTTGATGGACAATTGAAATGTATCTTTTGAGGGAGACGGATATTGATCGGTTGGACATGTAGACTAGTAGCTTCATGATGTAGCTATCCTAATGTAGTAGTAGGACATGTGGACGATGGAAGCCATGGCCGAAACGTAAAGAAGGAAATGATTTGACATTCAAAAGCGCATGTGCACAATATGCCTAAAGATTCACCTAATTGCGGCTGGCACGATGTCGACCCCCCGGGTCTTGACTCCACCTGTCCTACGCTACTGCATACCATAGGCTACCGATGCCAACTGCCAAGTAATATCTCGGATCGATCCGATGTTCACTGGCTGAATCTGTCTTCTCTTCAAAGAGTTCAACCAGCAAGAACAAGACACTGACGTTTCCCCTTGATGCAGTTTTGACAGCAGTTGGAAGTCTCTAGGCAGCTCTTGGAACTTCAGATAGCCAGTTCATGAAAACTCTGAGACTCAAGTTAAAAATTAATGCCAGTCCTCATCCCTTTCTGCTGCGGTTTCTCCTCAATCATTCCATGCCATATTCACGCATCTTCAAACATCGTTCAGAAAAGTCTTGCCAACGAATTCTTCGAGGACAGGTATATACCAGTCTCCTAGTAAACACCAATGATGATTCTTCCCATGGGCGTTTGCTGAAATGTGTATCTTCAAACTATTACTTGCGTTTACCTTTGAAATTCGATTTGGGTGTATATCCACCTTTGTTATTTACCATCACGACTATGATGCGCTTCCCCGTGAGGGAAGTTCTCATCATCATGATTAGACAATGGAGCCTTAAGATGTTTGATTGCCTCTCTGAATGCCTGTCATTACGCAAGGCATAATGCCGCACTGCTTTTGCCGTGGTTTAGAGGATAGACATGCTTGATTGGACTATGACATGGTTGAATGCCAGCAACGTATCGTTCTAATTGTCACAATTTCAATCCACAATAATGCACACGAAAGTGGTCCAGCATAGACAATTCACTTTAAGTTGCAACAGAGGATGATCAGTGCCAATCAATTAAGATATTGCCAATCAACATAACTAATGGAAATTATTCCAAAGAAAGCACATCCAGTGAGGCATGCCTGTAACTTATCCAACCACCATAATACTGTGATTTCAATCACACATAACCTAGACATCCTAGACGACATACAAAGCTATCTTCCGACATATTCTCAATAATAATTGCGGTTGAGTCTTCCCCGTCCACAATTTTCAGTTCTATAATCTAAGTCTGCTGCGAAAACAATCCAAGTCTTGAGGACAGAACCAGTCCTCTTTCACCTGCAGTTCAAAACAAAAGCACAGTGAAAAAGTGCATCGCTTATGGTAATAAGTAATGGGCCGCAAAATAGAGAAAACCTACAAAGTTAGGGTAGTCGTCATCTGCACTGAAAGTCTCGGGAGCATTCTCAACAAATAGACTGGTGAAGTAAAGAATGACCGCACTCCTCCTCATTTCTCCGTTGTGGTACCCAACTCATAGTTTACCATTCAACTACAAGAAAAGAAATGGAAGAAACGGATTAAACCGAGCAACCTAAGAGGCAAATGACACCTTAGGCACCAAGAGCAGAATCTGGTCTCTCCTTGGCTTGAGCTTTATAAATGTCCAAAACAAACCTGGGCGAAATCCAGGAATTTATGGTTGGGTTAAATCACATGCAGAAGCAGATTTTATACCAGAAGATGCCGAATTATCACGGCATCATACAAGAAAATGGCACACCAACCATACTTTCTTAACCCAGGTTCCTGTCTCTTAGGGTTTGCCACGTTCAGTGAATCAAGCATATATCATGCATGGTGTTCTGGTCTTCGATATTGTTTCACCAAAGTGACATGGGATCAAGAGACTCCAATGACTCCAGGCAAGTAGAGACGGACAGATAGACGCTTTGGTGCACAAAGGAAAAAATAAAGTCAGACATAAAAGCTCAGAAAAGAAAAGTAACCATCAACCAAAAATCGGTATATGTCTTGGAGAAGATGCACTCCTTGTCAATCCACTTCGGCACGTTTTCCCTCGATGATATTTCCAAACGTGGGAATCCCTCGTAATACGTTCGAGTCTAGTTTTATTGAATAAAGCTTTTTGGAGTAACTGGCTCTCCAGCCTCTTCCAATGGAAAGAACGCCACTCCTCCTCATCTACGACCGAATCAACAAACGGGTATCACGAGAAAAGCTAATTAATTCACGACAAAGCCGATCCGCCATTACCATTACCAAATGTCCAAAGACCCTTAATGAAGGAGAAGGTCCCACGTTCGGACGCAAAGGGGAACGTGATTTCAACTCTTCGCGTGTTCTAAATCTACACCAAAAAGAGAAGAAAAGCGATCGACCCAACACCGCCAGCAGCAGCGGTAGGTCCGAGAGAGTTTTTACCTCTTGTCTCTTTTAAAGAAAAGTTTCCTTGTCGAAATGAGACGTCCACGTCGTGTGTCCTTTGGAGTTCTGTCCTTCAATTGCTTTCGGCCTAACCCTAACTTTTCTCCTCAGCCACTTCGTTTTCACTCGCGCCGCAATGCAAACTATTCCGGCCGGTTTGGACACGGGAACATGAGGCGAGCCGACTTCCCTTGATCACTTTGTCATATTGCATTTGGATCTAATGCAACGTATACTGACCATGGGTCCTGTATCATTTCGGTACGTTGAAATGGCTATACACGTGAAGGAGTTCCTCCTCCTTTTCCTTCTTCTAATCATGCCGACATTGTATCCCCCTTATCAATTGCTGGGGTCTGGTTTTTGCACGATTTGGCGAGACCACCTTTCGGTCACGTGGATTCATCTATAAGACGGTAAATGCAAGCATTTTTCCATGATTGCAAGGCAGAATGATAAGTTCTCTTTTTTTGGAAAAACCTTTTGAATTGAAGGGGGCAGCCACGTGTTGCCTTATCATCAAAAGACACTTTGAAATCTTAAAAAGAAGACGTCTCAAAAATTGATCCCTTCCGATTGAGAACGTCTGCATTTCCGCATTACAATCGACGAGCCTTGAAAATTGAGAAGTGTGCTCTTATATAGCACCTAGCAATGAAATCTTTAACAATGTTAGAGATGATTAGGAAATTTGTCATATCTTTTCTATAAATCATGGTATGATGATTTGAATATTTCATTACTTCGATAGTTAAGTTTCGCGACTCACGAGTAATTCATGTGCTTTTGACAAGTGAATGTATTAAAAATTATACATGCGATTTGTGCAACATATTTATCCTTATCTAACATTAATGCTCTCCTAATCTCCTGGTCCCGTCCATCACATGCGCGAATACACAACCCTATTCTCAATTAAAGAATCACCAAACCTCACTGACAAGAACGCCATGGATCGATCTGGAGGCGGTCGATGGGGACGCCAAGCTCATTGACTTTCCACGTGCATCGATCTGATCAAACGTCTGAATCTGTCTAGCTTCCATTGTGTCCAACGTGGGGGAAAAAGAAGAGGAAGGATATAACTCGATGACGCCTCCATTCCCTTTTGTACCCAGCACACAAATTGAGACCGGCGTCTGAGCAGAGCGGACGCCCGTCTTCAACGGCGGCACCCTCTTGAAAGCAAACGGCCCGATCGTCGATCAGTCGACGCACCGACCCGTTTCGTTCGTCCTCGCCACGTGCACGTTCGAGAGTCCCCTCGTGAGTCTACATCGTCGACATCGACTCGGCTTGCCGACAGGCGACAGGGACTGATGTCAAAATCATCAAGTGGGGCTCTGGATCGCAGACGCATCGGGTTGTGCGCATCTCCTCAAATCTCCTCCTCCATCTCTCTCTCTCTCTCTCTCTCTCTCTCTCTCTCTCTCTCCAAATCAAATAAAGTATCTAGATTGGGATTTTCATGTGGTTGCCCTTTCAAGTCCGCAAACAACAATGCCAAGCTAGTACTCTAGATTAAAGTTAAGATGATCTGTGATGTCTTGTGACTCATGTACAAAAGGGTTCATAATATATAGTAATAGGGCTATTAAGATTAGCTAGAGACCTCACATAGGATTGACTCATTGGTGATTTCGATGAAAACATGAAAAAAGGATGATACTTTAGTGCATTAGATGATTTAAATTTAACTTGGGCGATCTAATTGCAAATCTAACGAAAGTTAAGTTATCATAAGTGAATATTTACGTTGGTATGGAGCCATTTCATTTAGGGTAACTCCATGGAATTGAATATATACATATTTTAGGTAAGGGTGCATTTGTTTCTTGGGAAAAAGAAAATGGTTGAATGAAATGGCTTTACTAGAAATCCATTTTAAGGAGAGTGATTGATTTTTACTTGTTTGGTTGTGAGCATGTAAATAAAAGGAAGTAGCTTTCCACCGTTTGGATTTTATAGCTGAGAATAGGATATATTATATAATGCTATTAAACAATATCAAGAAAATTATAGATTATCCACAATTGTCAGTATAGAGAATATCGAGCGAATCAACAAATTTCAAATAAAATGATTTTAAAAGCAAATACAGAAAAAAAGAACCTGCTAAGTCTGTTAATCATCAACATGAACATACATGAAAGTATTCGATCTTTACATTCATTTTCTATGTTTTCGAAATTAGTGTTGGGAAGAAGTGACGGGATAAGTCCAATCATTTTCGGATCTTACCAAATCCTTTTTGTATCCTCCACGCCATGAAATAAGGCTTTAATAGGGAAATCACAAGTTGGAAGTATTATTTTACAATAAATAGACCACGAGTCTTTTATTTATCAAATAAGAAACAGAGAACGTGACATCAGGAAGTTGATGAGGATAATAGAGAGATCTTTCTTCAACCTCTAACTTTCGTTGAAGTTCTCTGATGTCTTGTGCCGTGGAACAACGAGAAACTTACCTAATGAAAATGTTTTTTTCTTTTCAAAAAGGAGAAACCTTACTCCAGAGAAAGATAAAATAAGGCCTGTTAAGAGAGAAATAATTGCATGCAAAATTTCTATGCAAAAGGGAGATATAATTTCTCATATTCATGATATATGACAGCCACCAAGAAAGGACCACTACTGCAATAGTTAATTGTTGTCACCTCTTAATACCACGTGATTGTTGTCAGCCCCAACCCCAGCTAATCATCATCATCGGGCAATCCGTCACCTTCTCGAACTGGACCTTCTCAAACAACATGCCCACTACTAGCAATTTTATAATATTTAGATATCTCTTAAGAATATTTAAGATATCTCTTCTGACTTTCTACATCTATTTTAATTTATAAATATTTGATATGATTTCTTCTATCTAAGCCTATATATAAGTTCTCCATGTACTCTTTTCTATATACATCAAACTATACAAATTTTTTGCATATTATTATTCTTGGTATCAGAATCATTGCTTCTAAGGAAATCATAAGCGCACCGGGTGTGATGTGCAGTTGGTGCATTTGAGCACCCAATACACACTCATAAGTCTTTGAGGAAGCCTTAATCAAGTGCATTCCATAATAGTCGTGTTTTGATGCTAACTGCACTAATTGCATAGCTCAGTCAAGCCTTTTTCACAAATGTTGCTTACTTTTGATGCCAACCACAAAGGCCATATCGCTTAGTGACTATTTTTCCAAGCCAGCCATATAGGTCGTCTGATGCTACAATGCCAGTTGTATGGGCCATGTCACTCATTTATTATTTCGTAAGTCAATCGTATTAGTTGCTAGTTGTTGCCCTTTTGATACTCAATTTTTCACTTCTTGTTTCGAGAAGCCAACACCAATACTAAACTCATTACCATGAGATAAACAACATATTGAAATCTTCTTGTCAACTGAAGCTTAGAGCCATAACAAGCGCTACTTTGTCTCAAATCCATTGAACTCATTTTAATCGAAGATTTTGTGACATTGTTCGGATTATTTTTCAAACTCAGTTGATTTATTTTAACTCAACTTGCACTTGATAGGATGTTAACGATATTATGGTATTTAGATATCTTTTAAAAATATTTATGATCCTCTAATTTTCTATATCTATTTTGATTGTGCCTATCCGATTGGATTTCCTCCATGTAAGCCTATGAATATATTCTCTCCATGTACTCTTTTCTACATATTGAAATATACTAATATTGCTAATAAAGTTTGTAGTGGTGGTGTTAGCTTCTCGATTTGAACTTTTGAATATTACTAAAATTTAAATATTCCAACACCACTTTTGCTGAAATATGATATGATGGTAAAGCTTATTTCATGGTCCCTTCTCATATACAATTTAGGTGTCCTATACATATCACCAATAAAAAGAAACATTAGAAGCCTAGAAAATGTTCTTCAGAAATTATTTTCAATAGAAAAAACTTACCCATATTAAAATCTCACGTCGGCACTTATTATATACAGGTTTTCCGTTTTCTAATAGACAAAGCCGTAAGTTTACGTATGTCGGCTAGGCGTGTGGTAAGCCTTTCCGTGTGGGCGATTGACATTTGCATCTCGGCGCAGCCACATATGCATGTGACGATATACGTGGGGTCGCCTTTCATCCAACATGATTGTTTTGAATATTTCATGGATGTACGTGACTACTCACGCACACGCTTGCCTCCGTCTTTTTACCGTTGCAAAAGATGTTTTTAGCCCCATGTTTTCCTCTTTTTCTTTTGTCTTGGGGCAAGCGCTGTGATTTAGGACTGTACTCGCCCGTCGCAAAAGATGTCTGGCAATCGGCTCATCTTTCTTATAACTCGGCAGGCCGTCCCGTCGTTTTTGAAGCTCGAGAACCACGTGAACTTTCAATTCCAATTCTCTCCTCTTCTTCTTCTTTCTTTTTTTTTTTCTTTTAATTGCTTGGGATATCTCCCACATTTCGAATCGACTTTCTTTTCCAAAAGAAGGCATGTGCTGAGCAAAAAGTCCTTGGCAGCGGGCCACGCTTTGTCCGCGGACGCCACTCCTGGTCCGCCCAACATCGCCGTCTGCCCATTGACCCTTACGGAAATTTAGGGCGCATTTGATAATGATTCTATTCCTAGAAACAGATTCTGATCAGAAGTGATTTTTTTTTTTTATTTTGTTCCTTAGAACAATTTCTAAGCATTTTAAGGACGCGCATGATAAAATTTCTGTTTTTCGATTTTTTCGTTTCTCGTTCCTCGGAATAGGTTTGGGCAATCCGTTTGCTAACGCATTTGATTTCTCTACATTTAAAAGATTTCATTAGAAATAGAAAATCGAAGAAATCGTATTTGAAATTTTTAATTTCTCGTTTCTAAAATAGAAATAGAATTTTTTTCAACTTTTCAATCTAGTTAATTTAGTCCAAAATATTTTAATGATTTTTAATATAATCATTTCAATCAATATTGATTGAAAATCTTAACTATTGGGCCGAGATGGTGGGAATGGAATGAACAATGCTTCATTTGTTGCACGCAAGAAATTTCACGCATGATAATAGTCAATTTGCCATATTCATATCTAACGAGCTTTTCTTCACCTACTCTTCCGTAGTACGCTAGACAATGGCTCTGTTTGGCTAACTATTTTTTAATCATAAATTTCATATTGAGGCGGTAAAAATGGGTCAAATCATTAGGGTTCCATCCGATTTTCTTTAAAATAGTGTTCTCACTTATCAAGACGCAAGTAAAAAAAGATCTAATAAGGAATATGTTGTTCTTGTAAGAGTGTTGATGAAAATATAGATTTTGATAATAAATTTTTAAATAATCCTAGTGTTGATAATTTTGAAAAAAAACTGGTGACTTTTGAACACGGTGAGGATTTTTTTAACAAAATTTAGAAAGAAATTGGAATTAGACTTGAAGTAAGGATTTTTTTTTTTTTGGGAGATTAGACTATTATAATCATGACTATTATTAGACTTATTTGATTAATGTGAAATCAATTTTAGCAAAAACATAACGACATATTCACTACAATTGAATTTCAATTGATTTTATTTTTTTGCCACGTTGTTTATTTTTCTAAAGAAAATATTACGTAATAGGAAACGTAAGCACATGTAATAGGAAATTCCATGAAATTGTATTTTCAACTTTTGTAATGTATTAGTATTATTTCGACTATTATTTTGTATTTGAGGATTTCCTATGTTGTTATCTAATCAATTTCTATTCCCAGAAATAGAAATTTTATCTTGTTATCAAACGAATTTCTGTTCCAGAAATAGAAATTTTGAGTCGTTATCAAACGGGTTTCTTTACTTAGAAACTTGTTCGGGAATATAAATTGAGAAATTAATTTCTGAACAGAAATTTTGTCATGCATGCCCTAAGCCGTTGGTAACTGTCCAAAATTTTTATTCTGGAATAGAATTGCGTTTGGTACCATGCTCATTGATTTTGTTCCAAACCAATTTCTTTTAATTTTTAAATAATTTTTTTTTTTTTTCCTTTCTCTCATGTTCTTCTTTCTTGCAATGGCTGGTCGCCGGACGAGGGTTGACAACCTCACCAAAGCGTCGCCGGTGACCAACTTGCCGGCCTGGCGGGACGAGGCTCGCCTGGCCACCGGCAGGGCTAGGTGAGCCTCGTCGGTGGCTGAGCTTGCCTTCAACGAGCTCGCCAAACCTCGCCCGGTTCGGGCAAGCCTCCGCCTGAGCTCGCTGGATCGGTTGCCGGCAACCGGTGGACGGTGGCAACCGATGGCAACCGGCGGAGGATGGTGGACAACAACCGTGGGATGTTGGTAAATGAAGAAGAAGAAGAGGAGAAAATGGTAGACGAAGAGAAATATGATTTTAATTCTTAGATTTTTTTCTAGAACAAGAATAAACTTTTTTTTTATTCTTGATTCTATTCCAAATCTAATTCAGAACAAAAAATAGAAATTTGTTCGGGAACAAAAAAAGTTTTACCAAACGCGATTTTGCTCTCAAACTGCTCCCTAAACAAAAAATCAGAATCGGGCACCGTTTGGATGGTTACCAAACAAGCTCTTAGTATGATGACTTCAACCCCTTCTGTTTTTTATTAAAATCGACCCAAGACTGTTTGGATGGTTACCAAACAAGCTCTTAGTATGATGACTTCAACCCTTCTGTTTTTTTTCCTCTCTCTCTCTCTCTCTCTCTCTCTCTCTAGAAGATATATAGGCATGGAGAAAATACAGGTACACTAAAAGTGCCACGTCATTAGGGTACCTAATATTTTTCTCACCTATATAAACATCATCGGGGCAATCCGTCACCTTCTTGAACTGGACCTTCTCGAACAACATGCCACTACTAGGGGTGAGCGCGGTTCCGGGTAGAACCGGGAACGGGAGAACCGAACCGGAGGTCCGCCGTTGCCCGGTTCCATTTTTCCGGGAACCGGCGATCCGGTTCCGGTCGCGGGAACCGGAACCGGAACCGATCATGCTGAACCGGTTTCGGAACCGGTTTTGGAACCCCCTCCCCTGCTCACCTCACATCTATTGCTCGCTCTTGACTCTTGAGTCCCGACTCCCGAGTCCCGACCCTCTGAAACTCTCGCCGCTGACGACGCCGCTCGCCCGGACGCCGCCGCCCCGAAGGCCGCCGCCGCCGGACGCCGTCGCGGAACCGGTTAGGGTTCCAAAAGGAACCCCCCCCCTGCTCACCTCACATCTATTGCTTTGCTCTTGACTCTTGAGTCCCGACTCCCGAAGTCCGACCCGGGACGCCCTCCCGTATGTCATAGTTTTTTGGTAACATGCGCGTACGTTATAGTTTTTTTTCTGGTAATGTGCGTGTACGTTATATTTTTTTTTAGTAACGTGCGCGTACGTTATAGTTTTTTGGTAACGTGCGCGTACATTATACTTTTTTGGTAACGTGCGCGTACGTTATAGTGTTTTTGGTAACGTGCGTGTACGTTATATATATATATATATATATATATATATATATATTTTTTTTTTTTTTTTTTTTTGGTAACGTGCGCGTACGTTATAGTTTTTGTTAACGTGCGTGTACATTATATATATATTTTTGGTAATGTGCACGTACGTTATAGTTTTTTTGGTAACGTGCGCGTACGTTATAGTTCAAATCTGAAAATAACCAAAAAAAAAAAAAAAAAAAAAAAGAACCTGTTGGAACCTGGAACCGACCACGGAACTGACGTGGTAGGTTCCAGTGTTCTCATTCTAACGGGTAGGTTCGGGTTCCTCATTTTGAGGAACCTCGTACTCGAGGGTAGGTTCCGTGTTCCGACGGAACCGAACCGAACCTGGAACCGCTCACCCCTAGCCACTACTAGCAATTTTTATAATATTTAGATATCTCTTAAGAATATTTAGGATATTTAAATTGATTTTCTACATCTATTTTAATTATAAATATTTGATATGATTTCTTCTATCTAAACCTATATATAGGTTCTCCACGTACTTTTTTTCTATATGCATCAAACTATACAAAAATTTTGCATATTATTATTCTTATCTTGGTATCAGAACCATTGCTTCTAAGGAAATCATAGGCGCACCGGGTGTGATGTGCAGTTGGTGCATTTGAGCACCCAATACACACTCTTAAGTCTTTGAGGAAGCCTTAATCAAGTGCATTCCATAATAATTGCCTTTCGACGCTAACTGTACCGATTGCATAGCTCGATCAAGCCTTTTTCATGAAGGTGGCTTTCTTCTGATGCCAACCACAAAGGCCATATCGCTTAGTGACTATTTTTCCAAGCTTGACCATATAGGTCGTCTGATGCTACAATGCCAGCTATATGGGTCATGTCACTCATTTATTATTTTGTAAGCCAATCGTATTAGTTGCTAGTTGTTTCCCTTTCGATACTCGACTTTTCACTTCTTGTTTCGAGAAGCCGATACCGATACTAAACTCATTACCGTTAGATAAGCAACATATTGAAATCTTCTCGTCAACTGAACCTTAGAGCCATCACAAGCACTACTTTGTCTCAAATCCATTGAACTTATTTTAATCGAAGATTTTGTGATATTGTTCGGATTATTTTTCAAACTCAGTTGATTTATTTCAACTCAACTTGCACTTGAGAGGATGTTAACGGTATTATGATATTTAGATAGCTTTTAAAAATATTTATGATCCTCTAATTTTCTATATCTATCTTGATTATGCCTATCTAATTTGATTTCCTCCATGTAAGCCTATGTATATATTCTCTTCATGTACTCTTTTCTACATATTGAAATATACTAATATTGCTAATAAAGTCTGTAGTGGTGGTGTTAGCTTCTCGATTTGAACTTTTGAATATTACTAAAATTTAAATATTCCAACACCATTTGGGCGGTAAAGCTTATTTCATGGTCCCCTTCTCATATACAATTTAGGTGTCCTATACCTATCACCATAAAAAAAAAAAAAAACATTAGAAGTATAGAAAATGTTCTTCAGAAATTCTTTTCAACGGAAACAAACTTACCCATATTAAAATCTCACGTCGGCATGTACTTATTATATACAGGTTTTCCGTTTTCTACTGGACAAAGCCATATGTTTACGTATGTTGGCTAGGCGTGGGTAAGCCAACCACATATGCACGTGACGATATACGTGGGGTCGCCTTTCATCCAACATGATTGTTACTCGCGGATGCTCGCCTCCATTTTTTACTGTTGCAAAAGATGTTTTTTAGCCCCATGTTTTCCTTTTCTTTTGTCTTGGGGCAAGCGCTGTGATTTAGGGACTGTACTCGCCCGCCGCAAAAGATGTCTGGCAACTCATTTTTCTTATAACTCGGCAGGCTGTCCCGTCGTTTTTGAAGCTCGAGAACCACGTGAACTTTCAATTTCCATTCTCTCCTCCTCTCTCCTGCTTCTTTTTTTTTTTTTTTTTAAGTTGCTTGGGATATCTCCGCATTTCGAATCGACTTCGTCTTCCAAAAAGAAGGCATGTGCTGATCAAAAAGTCCTTGGCAGCGGGGTCACATTTTGTCCGCGGACGCCACCGTGGTCCGCACAACATCGCCGTCTGCCGGTTGACCCCTTATGGAAATTTAGTACCATGACTTCAACCTTCTGTTTTTTATTCCTCTCTCTCTCTCTCTCTCTCTCTAGAAGATATACATGCATCGACAAAATATTAGGCACCCTAAGCGCCACGTGATTAGGGTACCTAATATTTTTCTCACCTATATATACGTCAGCTCTTAGGGTTCTTCCCTTCCCGAGCTCACCCCACATCGATGACCATAATCCCTCACATCATGTTCGTTTTCCTGTTTTTAGGGTTTTCGTGATCTTGTACGCCCTCCTCTCCCTTCATTCACCAAAGCATCAGCAAGAAAACACCATCCCTCCGCTTCTTTCATCGTATCAGCTACGGCCCTCCTTCTCATCCCATCATAGGATGTCTCCTCTTCTACCAGAACCGTTCCCTGCCTTCTCGACTGGTACACCGGACCTCCTCTCCCGATCCCCTACCCGACCATCGTCATTCACAGGCTCGGCGCGTGCCGCACCGTCGTCACCGCCAACTCCTGACAACGTCGAGCACGTCCTCAGGGCCAACTTCCACAACTACCCCAAGGGCGTCCCCACCTGCATCCTCGGTGACTTACTTGGCTGTGGCATCTTCAACGTCGACGGTCCTCTGAGCACCCAGCGCAAGCTCGCCAGCCACGAGTTCAGCACCACCCGTTGAGGGATCCCCGTCGTGCGGACGCTTGAAGCTGAAGTCGAGAACCGGCCTTGCCGCTTCTCCAAGACTATGCCGATACTGATCGAACCCTGGACCTTCAAGACTTGCTCAGAGGTTCGCTTTCGACACCGTGTGCCAAGTTTCTTTTAGGCACCGACCCAGATTGCTCCCGACCTCTCGCGCCCGCTGCCTCCTCTGGTGACTGCCTTCGAAAACGCGTCGAGGACATGCGCAATGCGAGCCACCTCCCAGTGTATCTGGTCTGGAAAATCAAGAGAGCGTTGAACATCGGGTCCGAAAAGGCTTCTTCAAGGAAGCTGTTAAGCTGTGCATGATGATATACTTGATATAATCGCTGGAACAGGAAGAAGAAGCTGCTCCAAGAGAATGACGATCAGCAGATAAAATACGGCGGCGACCTCTGTCTCGGTTTCGCAGCCGGCACAGTAAGAGATGGTGCGGGGACATGGCGATAAGTTTTCAGGATGCCGGAAGAGACACCCATCGGCGGCGATGACGTGGCTCTTCTGGCTGCTTGCCTCGTAGAACTGGAATGCCGAGGAAGAGATCGTGAGCGAAGTTGACTTCCGATTCTTGACCGGAGCTGCCAACAAGTGCTTGACTTCGAAGCCTTGAAGGAGATGAAATCTCCTGAAGGCATGCCTCTGTGAATCGATGCGGCTGTACCCGCCGGTCGCGGGACTGAAGCACGCCGTGGTGGATGACGTTACATTGGACGGGACCCCGGTGAGGAAGGGCGATAGAGTGACGTACTTTCCTACGCGGATGGGGGGATGGAGGAGCTGGGCAAGGACAGGCTCGAGTTCAAACCGACCGGTGGCTGGTGGGACCGGAATGGAAGCTGGTGCGGAGGGGGAGTTGAGAGCGGTGAGTCCATACAAGTTCCCGGTGTTTTCAGGCCGGTCCGAGGGGTGTGCCTCGAAGGAGATGGCCTTCATCCAGATGAAGTACGTGGTGGCGTCGATCCTAAGGAGGTTCGAGATCAGACCGGTTCTCGAGAACCGGCCGGCTTTCGTGCTCTGTTGACCGCCCACATGGCGGGGGCTGAAGGTCGTGGTGAAGAAAAGGAAGCTAATGGGAAGCTGCTGAGTAGTTTCGACGAAAGGAGTTGGAGAGTGGTACATAAGATAGGGTCGGTGGCGGAGCGAATGCTTGTCGTTTTTATAGTTTAACCGCCTCGAATGATTCATTAGAAATATTATAAATAAATGCCTAATCATATCATCCCCTCAGTAGCTGTATATCTATACAATACTATACTTACCAGGACAGACATAAACTAATACAAAATAGGGATTATTAGATTGCGGATGTCAATGGTTCAATTCAGGTTTGCATGATACCCAAACCGTTTAGAATCACACTTATTTCAATCTAAAGCATGGACCCATTGGAAATGAAAATGCGGCTTGATTCGGGTCGGGATTTGGGTTTCTCTTTTTTCTTTTTTTTTCCTGGGCTATTTCAAGCATATGCCCTCATTGACCATCAAGTTTTTCCAAACCTAGTATACTACTACATTTGATTGCCCTATAGATTATTTGGAGCTAATTTCAAAACCTGTTGAGCAAAGAAATTTAGCGAAGGCTAAACTGTGGAAGTCCAGTTTCTTAAAACAGTGGAAGACATTGAATCGTTAAGTCTTATACAATACCTTAACTTGGTAGTACAAGTGCTTACAATGATATACAAAACATATCGGAATAATGAATGACCAAGATCTCCCCATCTTCGAAAGTTTAACAAAACCAATATTCTCCTAACATAGTCAATCATGTTCAAGCGATTCTATTATGGCCAAAGACCATATTAGCTAAATCTCTTGAGGAAAATCTTTTCAAACCCATTAATTATTTGATATTGTAAATTTGCTAATCATGAGGAAAACATCAACATATGTTTTTCCAATGATGCTTCAGTTTGCAAGATACTCTATCTATGTTATGAATAGTAATTGTACAACTCTTACTTACAACTTTCATCCTCAACTTTAAAGATTGAAAGCATCCAACGGTGCAATTATTCAATAATGAAGCTATGGGGAGAATTATAAAACTTGTTTACTGATCTCTTACACCAGCAAACTTTCTCTACGATGAGATCTCATTAGTCAATTTTTTATTGAACCTTTAAATATTCTCTTTTGACGAACTATTATAGTGCTTTTTTAGATTCTTCCTGAGAATGGTAAGAGGGAGATGAGGGGGCAAAAAAAAAAAACCAAACCAAATCGAACAACCAAACTACCAAATTCTTTACTAATTACATGAAATGAAATGACCAAACTTTTCGGTTTGGCTATGTTTAACACCTTATGATCGCTAGAATCCAGGACCATTTCATGGACGGTTGGAATGTATCTTTGAGGGAGATCAATATTAATCTGTTGTACATGTGGACTAGTTGCATCACAATGTAGCTATCCTAATGTACTGGTAGGACATGTGGGACGATGGAAGCCATGGCCGAAACATAAAGAAGGAAATGATTTGATATTCAAAACCGCATGTGCACAATATGCCTAAATATTCACCAAATTGCTGGCACAATGTTCACACCCTCGGTCTTGACTCCACGTGTCCTTCGCTATATGCCAATTGCAAAGTAATATATCGAATCAATCCAATGTTCACTGGCTGAATCCGTCGCTCTTAAAAAGAGTTCAAACCAGAACAAGACACTGTCCTTTCCCCTGATGCAGTGCTGACAGCAGTTGAAAGTTTCTGGGCAGCTCTGAGCTTCAGTCAGTTCATGAAAACTCGAGACTCGAGTTAAAATGGATTTCAGTCCTCATCCCTTTCTGCTGCTGTTTCTCCTCAACCATTCCATGCCCCCATTCACGCATCTTCAAACAAAGACCAGAAAAAGTCCCAACAACGACTCAATCTTCTTTCCTCAGTATTCTCTGAGAATAGGGATCTACCTGTCTCCCATGGTTTGCGTTTACCCTTTGAAATTCAATTTATTGTAAATCCACCTTTGTAATTTACCATTACGGATATGCTTTTCTTCCCATGAGGGAAGTTCTTAATCATGATTAGACAATGGCACCTAAGACGTTTGGAATGCCTTTCATTGCACAAGGCCACACTGCTTTTGCTGTGGTGTGAGGATAGACAATAATTCTGATTGTAGGGGCAGCCGTCATCTGTACTAAAAATTCTTGTGGAGCATTTCACCCAATGGACTAGTAGTAAGAACATATGACCGTACTCTCCCCATATCTCTGTTGAGGTACCTAACTCATGGTTTACCATTCAATTACAAGAAAAGAAAAATGGAAGAAAATGGATTAAACCGAGCAGCCAAAGAGGCAAATGTCACCTTAGGCACCAAGGCAGAATCTCCGAACTTGCCGGCTTCTTTTCCGGTCTCTCCTTGGCTTCAGCTTTATAAATGTCCACTACATACCTAGGTGAAATCCAGGAATTTAAGGTTGGCTTAAATCACATGCAGAAGCAGATTTTATACTAGATACTGCTGAACTGTCACGGTTTGCTACAAGGGAAATGGCAACATAGATGATACTTTATCTGAGGTTCCAGTCTCTTAGGGTGTGCCATGTGCAGTAAATCGAGCAAATGTCATGCATGGTGCCTGGTCTTCGAACTTGTTTCGCCAAATGACATAGGAGCAAGAGACTGCAACGACTCCTGGCAAGTAGACAATAATATAAATTGATGAAGATTTGAGCACGTGGGTTCTGAGCTCAGATATGGTTGTTAGTATCATTCAAAGGATATCTTGATTAATGGTGAGCGTCAGAAGAATATTGAAGACAACAGGAAATCGATTTATGGTGGGCTATGTTTGGGGTAGACCCTCTACCATTCAACAATAAGTACATGCCTTCATTAGGGAAAAAGAGAAGCTCTGTTTGGTTTTGGTCAAAGAGCATGAAAATTTTAACATTGCCAGGAGTGAAGACTTCATGGTCTTGGGCTCATTTAATGTTTGTGTTTTCTGTTGACATTTTGTCCTTAGAATAATAAGTGTGGGATGTTTGTCTTTATCTTTATTGTAGTTAGGTGTTCTACTCTTATATAGGATGGGGGAGAGGTGGTATTATTGGTCATAAACCCATATCATAACCCATTTTTAGTTAAATGGGTCATATATGGGTCAAGTGAAAGTTAAATATGGGTCAAAATGGGTTTGAGAAAATAAAAGCACAAATTAAATGGGTCTAAATGGGTTATTACTAATAACTCATTGATAACCCCTATTTAGACCCACTTTCAACCCATGGCCATGGCTTTAATTTTATAAAATGTTTTTTTTATAAAAACTAAATTATATTATTTTTTATATTTCAATTTTTCTTTCTTTTTCTTTTCTTCTTCCCTCCTTAGCCGATCGCCTAGGCGACAAGTCAAAAGGCTCTGATCCGCCGAACCGGGCGAGGCCGAGGCCCCGCCCGACGCCGGCGAGCCGAGCCCGCGTATCCGACGAGGCTCGAGCCTCGCTAGCCGCCGAGCAGGCCGAGCCTCGCCTGACCGGCGAGATCGAGCCTGCCTCGCCTGGCGAGGCTCTGATCTCGCAGATTCGGGAAAAAGGCCAAGGCCTCACTGCCAGCCTGGGCGAGGGCTCAGCTCGCGATCCGGCGAGTCTCGGCTCCCACGCCTCGTCGACGACCGGGCGAGCCAGCGGCGGCGGCGGCCCCGCCGTGGCTCGAGACGCAGCCCCGCCTGACACGGCGAGCTCGATCTTGCTCGTGGCCTGGTCACGGCCGTCGCAGTAGCGGCCGGCCCGAAAAGAAAAAAAAAAAGAGAAAAAAATAATTATTAAAAAATAAAATTTATATTTAAAATAAAAATATTTTAAAAATAAAAAAAAAAAAAATTATATTATAAAAATAAAATCGAAAATATTTTTTTAAAAATAAAATATATTTTAAAAATAAAAATTGATTTTTTAAAAATATTTTAAAAAGAATTATAAAAAATTTCATTAAATTTGTATTGCATAAAAATGTTTTAACAATATTTTTTTATACTTTTTTTTTTTTTTAAAAAAAATCATAAAAATGAGCTTTTTTAGGTTTAGTTAAAAATTTTCATATTATAGTTTTTAGTTATTCAATAGTATATTGACTTCAAATAAGAGAAGCATGTGCATAGTCTAATTATTTATAAATCATTTCAATTTATAGGTTTTTTTTTTTTTTAAACTTTTTATTTACTATTTTGAATTTAATTTGAAGTTTTAACCAATTAGTATATAGTAGAAGTGAGTTTTCCCAGAATATAATAATAGGTTTTAGCAATAATCGTCAGGCTATGGGGTTCCGGCACTGGCCGGGTCGGGCATGGGTCACCGATTTACACTACGTCAGCATTACTGCCAAACTACAACTGATCAAATACGGCCGACCCATTTTCGACCCGACCCATACACCCCGACCCACCCATTTGCCACCTCTAGTGGGAGGGTGTGTCAGAAACAAGAAGCCACCAGAAACTCAGAACAATTTCCCCCTTCAACTTTTCCTCGTCTCCAAATTTCAAAAGTTGCCATTATTTTCAGATCCCAACCTCTTATTTCATCAAAATTACATAGAAGCAAGAGACTCTGACGACTTCTGGTAAGTAGACACGGAGAAATTAGAAGCTTTGCTACACAAGAAAAAAAAAAAAATTCAGACATCAAAGCTCAGAAAAGAAAAGTACCAATGACAAACAATGGGTAGACAACATATTTCTTGAGAAGATCCTTTGTCAATCCACTTCAGCACGTTTTCTCCGATGACATTCTTTCATGCACAGGGAAACCACAGGCTGTCCAAAAAAAGTGAAAGAAGCCTTCATCTTCTGAAAGAAAATATTCAACGTTCATACTTCAGGTCATAAACTCAATATAGAGAAACAAGCCTTCCCATGATAGCGGTAAATATAGAACTCACCGAAACAACCCTCAAATTTACCGTCTAAACTTATTTGGGTGCTAGGAAATGATAGCACTCATTATTCGTCTCTCAATCCTAAACCTTTTAATAATCTCGTCAATCTAGTCTTAAACCTCTCAATTGTGCTGAATTAAGTCTTGAATCTTTCAATGATTTGCTAATTAGTCCTGAATCTTTCAACGATTTGTCAATTTAGTTTTTTCGGCTAATTTTAGTCAAGAACGCTAATGCAACAATCTAATCAATGCCAATCATCTTATATTGCAATTAAAATTCTTGAATTTTTCTTAATTTTTAATTATTATTTTCTTTCTTCAAGTCAGTTTGTGAGGTTTAAGAAGAGTTGGAAGAAAAAAAAAAAGGAATAGAAAAATGGAAAGTGAAAAGGAAAGTAATAAAAAAATTTAGAAAATGGTCTTCGTCAAACACTGACCGCCTACATAGGATGACTCAGTTTTCCAATTAAAATTAGCTGTTAGTTGAAAATTAT
>CM024586.1:635642-680238 GCA_014182565.1 Eucalyptus marginata
TGGTGTTACAAGTCCAGACCCTCGTACCATTCTACTGCCGCCCAGAATTGTAATATGGCTTTGTAAGAAACTGCTTTCCTAGACTCGTAATTCTACGGTCGCCCGCATGACAAGAAGCTTAATTGTGTTTAGGACCCGTACTCATTCTACGGGGTCGCCTAAACGAGGATTCCTTTTCCAGGGACCCGGCATTGCCCTATGGTCGCCCGAATAGGGGAAATAAGTGTTGTGTAGGGACCCGTACCATTCTACGGTCGCTCCGAATAGGGAAATAAACGTTTTGTCTAAGACCCGTACCATTCTACTACGCTTAAATGGGATTTACCTTCCAGGACCCGTCTTTCTACGGCCGCCCGAATAGGGAAATAAATGTTTTGTCTAAGACCCGTACCATTGCCATTCTACGGTCGCTTAAACGTAGGATTTACCTTTCAGGACCCGTACCATTCTACGGCCGCCCGAATAGGAAATAAATGTTTGTCTAAGACCCGTGCCATTCTACTTGGGCCGCTAAACGGAGATTTACCTTCAGACCCGTACCATTCTACTGGCCGCCCGAATAGGGAAATAAATGTTTTGTCTAAGACCCGTACCATTCTACGGTCGCCTAAACAGAAAATTGATTTTCAGGACTCGTACCATTCTACTGCCGCTTGAATAGGAAATTGCTTTTCCAGGACCCGTACCATTCTACGGTCGCCCTGTTAGAGCAATAAATGTTGTTTAGGACCCGTACCACTCTATCGCTCAAAAATGAGGTTTACCTTTCGTGACCCGTACCATTCTCGATCGCCCGAATAGGGAAATAAATGTTTTGTCTAGGACCCGTATCATTCTACTGGCCGCCTAAACGGAAAATTGACTTTTCAAGACCCACTCATTCTACTGTCGTCGAATAGGAAATTGTTTTCCAGACTCAATGGGTACCATTCTAATGGCCGTTAGAGCACAAATGTTGTTTAGGACCCGTACCACTCTACGGCCGCCTAAAGTAGGTTTTGCTTAGCTAGGAACCGAACCATTCTTCGGTCGCCTAGCATTGCAACGGAGAAAAATCTTTGGGGACAACTCAATCGAGTGTCAATATATTCAAAAGGGAATACCGTGCAACGACAAATATTCAAGGTATGGATAGAGATATACTTACCGATAACATCTCTCGATCCTTAGGGATATGTCTCCCGCAAAAACATGGTCGTAGGAAAGGCAACATGCATTTGTAATCACAAACATGCATTAATTCAAGAGAGGTTCATGCGTGATGATTTCTATCAATCTTGCATCACCTAATTTCTATTGGGAGGATTTCAAAAGAATATTACAATCGAACACATGAGTGTCATGGATATGTCAAATGAGAGATCTTTCGGGCCTCGAAAGGACTTTTTCACTCGTCCCCATTAAAATGGCTATTTCATCCTGTCCTTGATGCAGGATCTTGACAGTCACTCTATCTCACCATCATCATGTCAAACAAGGGTCTCGAGCATCCGCAAGTGGTACGACCCTACCACCCGAGAGGTCTTTAACAGGGACCGTAATATAGGTTTGGTCACACTTAGTAAAGGAAACTCTTTTGAGTCGAGGCTATTTGAAAAAATGAGTGATATTCTGCAATCATCTTGAGGTTTACAAGTCAAGAAACATGCGAAATGAAGCAGAAATTGCCTTACCGCACTTCTTCAAGCAATGCTTTCAAACATACGAACTTCTACGTTAATTCAAGTGCCCTAATCAAGAGACTTTGCAAGGGACGTAACGTAGGCTTGGTTCATGGGTTGAGAAACGAAAGGATCATTAGGCTCAAAAAGTGTTTAGGGGTTAAAGTTGGTGATCATCTTGACATCTCCACCAATTTTCTCCTCCACCATTGAGGATTTTTCATATCACAACTCCATTGATTGCAACATCTCAAGATTTGAGTTTTTAGTACCGCCTTGTATGGGATACGACTCATTATATCAAGAGTTTGATTTTTTGTCTTTTCGGGCATTTGCCTTGCTTTTACCAGGCACACTGCTTTTTCATGTCCCATTTTTTTTTCACTTACTTTCCTTGGACTCGCACAGCCTTCAACTTTTATCAGCATTGTAAACCATGCTACTTGAGTGGTTTGCTTCTCTTGCCTTGCCCCAGTGTGGGGGATGATCACCAACTGGGTTTAATGCGAAATGAATTCATAGGCTCAAGTGGCTATGCAATTGATAAAGTGTATAGGATAGAGAAAGAACCGCTCTTCGTCGTCCTAAGGCACTTAAATTAACACATAAGTTACATTGCGAAAAAGCAATACTCAAGATTGATGCAAGTGTGAGTAAGAAAATTTCTATCATTCGTTTCAAATTTGTCCCAATGTGGGATGATCCTTGACAGGGATAATTTAAAGAAGCTCTTCATGTGTGTGGGCTCAAATAGCTAAACAATGGGTATACCGTAGTGTTTTTGGTAGAGAAAGAAATTGCCTCTCGTCACCTCGCTGACGTACCCTTTGCGAGATCGCCCTTTTCCTTGCGGACATGGAAATTTTCCACACAACTCACCGGGGATTGGTGTATGAAACAGTGTATGGAATAAGGTTCGCCTTTCATCATTCCAAAGTATCCCATTTGACACATTCAATTTATCTCACACAATTCATCAAGGAAAACATGCAAGATTTGCAACAAATATGAACAATTGAACTTGCAACTCATTGAAGCAATTTATTCATTATAAAAATGCTTGTAGTTCAAAACACAGCATGGCAAATTCAATCATGGGTAATTTCTCTTGACAGCATTAGAACTAACAGGAGTTAAGAATTCACAACCATCCATCTCTGCTAGGATTAAGGTACCTCCAAGAAGCACCTTCTTCACTATATATGGACCACCATAATTTGGAGCAAACTTGCCCCCAGAATCTAGAATTGGATTGGACCATTTTCTCACCTTTGCATACCATAAAACCGTCCCGAAACAGAATGTAGATGGATCAAAAGACAAATAGGGTAAAACAGATTTTTTGAAATTTTGGTTTTTGAAAAGCAATTGGAAAAGCATTTCTTTAAAAAACATTTTGACACGAGAAAGCATGATGAAACCCAGCCTCAGAATTCTCCTTGGATTTTTCTTTTGTTTATCGGTTGGATATCATCACCGGGCTAGTTTGGCGTACCTCATCATGCCCTCAAAATAAAACTTGTAATTTTATTGAAATTCATCAATCAATTACAATTTATTGAATGGAAAATGCGATTCAAGCCCTAAGAAGAAAACGAAAAGAAGAAATTGAAAACAATTCCTAGAAAGCAAAAAATTCCCATGCGGGGGAATATGCAAAAGTAATAAGTTACTCTTGTGGGCCAAAACCCATTTCTTCCAGAGGTCCTTCATCAATGGCATTCACCATATCCTCATGCTCGTAGAGGATTCTTCTTGACATTTGGTTGAGCGGTACCAAAGGCAAATGTCTTGGTGTCCAATAAGTTTTGGACCTTATGCTTCAAAGTCATGCATTCATCGTTGGCCGAATGTCCTACTTCCCCCATATGGTACTCGCATTTCTTGGAGGGGTTGTAGTTAGAAAATTTTTCAGCATTGGGTCGCTTTGGCTCATAAGACAGCAATCCCTTCTTTTGAAGAACCTTTAAGACTTGGGACAAAGAGCCAGGAAGAGGAGTGAACCGCCTCTTAACAAACCGTCGAGGCGCGGTCGGTCGGCCTCCGCCTTGTTGATTGTCGGGATATGAACAATCGGAGGCTTGCCGATCGTGCATATGCAGCATTGACTTCCATGCTAGGTTCTTTGTCTTTCTTCATGGTGAACCTTTTGCCTTGATGGGTTGGTTCATTGAACCATCCATCTCTTAGCCCAACTTCGATCTGTTCACCCACCGATAAGGTTGAAGTTCTCAACGTACGTGCTAGCCATCCGGTTGCGAAACTCAAATGGGAGAGTCTTGACGAACAACTTCATCGGTTCCCGTCGCGGGCCTAGTCAAACTCGCATGGAATGATTGAATCATGAGGGGCTCATTCTTGACATATTGGGCCATGCGTACGTGGTACATCTCGTAAATGAGCTTTTGGGTAAGAAGTACCATCGTATTTCTCGAACTCCGGCATTTTGAACTTCTTTGGCATCTTGACCCTTTCATACATGGACAAGTCGAACGGGAGTGAACTCTGTGACTCTTGCAATTGCTTCGCTTTCTCCTCGAGTTTCGCAACGCGCTCATCTTGCTCCATCTTAGGGACGTTGTCAGGCTTAGTCTTTTCGGCGATGATCAACGGTGGGTTATCTTCCAGCCTGCATGTCGTCATCAATCATTTGGGCCCCGTTTGTCGGCTTTGAAACTACTATCTCGGGAGAGCAGGTGCAGAAGTCGGATTCGCCGGAGGAATTGGAGTTGATCCGTCATAAGCTGTATAGAAGCAAGCACTTGTTGGAGTTGAGTCTCCACAGCGGACATACGATCACACACTTCAGTTTGGTCGGCCATTCTAGCTCTCAATCATGTAACAAAGGGCGAACGTGAGGGATCCGTTATCACCTAAATTCCAATGAATAAAAATATGTAAGCACAAGGTGTAAATAGAGAGCCACTCCATGACAACAATCTATTTTTTAGTCACGAAAAGTCCACTCATGAAGAGGATTCCCTAAAAATGGACTAGGAAAATAAGGACATGGGATGCCTTAGGAGAGACGAAATTTCCCCAAACATGGACTAGGAAAAGTCAAAATTTGAAACCTCCTAACATGAATTGAAAACGAATTTCCAATTTTTATTTTCCAAATGATTCATTGCATGACAATTTCCTCATTTCATTTCTAATTGACAAAAGAATTAGATCCAATGCCTCACCTAGATTGTCATGGACGGACCAAAAATCTGACAAAGTAAGTAAATTGCATAGTATAGGGATAGAAGACTTACTTCACCAAGGAAAATCAATGGCAATCACATAGACACGCGCATGAGATGTGAGGCTCGATTTCTACTCTAGACAGGCTTAGCAATGTGAAGCCACAAGAATGATCGGACTAGCCACGGGCTTGTGGACTATGTCGGGTCCTCATGACTCCGGCTTGGTCAAAGAGCCGACCCGGGTCGCGGGCATGCGGACCGAGGTGGGTACTCTTGACACCATAAAAGAAACTTCGGCATTGAGATGGGCGACTGCACCGCGAGCATGCGGTTGGAGTGGTATCCATCTCAATACCATCCTAAATGATCCTATGCGGCCCAGGTCCGGTGGCAAGTTGTGTGTGCAAAAGTGTAGTGCAAGATGCAAGGCATGCACAACAGTTTAAATCAAGCAACACTTCAAATATGCAAGTAAACCATTCATTCCTACACCTCCCTACAAAACAAGGATTAGCAAACACTTCCCTTATACCTCCCAATCTGCAAAAACATTTAACACCTTAAATGTTAGGAACGTACTGGGATCCTCGCCGCCAAACAAATTTTTCAAATAGAAAAGAAAATTGGCCTAAGTCCACTACGAGTTTTAACTCGATCCCCAAATGAGTCGCCAAAAGTTGTCGCGACCAAATTTTCGGGTGTGCCACCTAAAATTAGGCTAATGGATTGCTAAGCCTAAACTTAGCTCGAGCTCTCCCAAGCCCATACCAACTCGCGATTTAAATTCAAATATCTAGCATTCAAAAAGGGAGTCGCCACTAATCAGTTTATGGTAGGTCGATTAGACACCTAAGTAAAATAATGGGAGAATCATCTTACTCCTACGAACCAGAGATTTGTGAGTTCGGGGACTTGATTACATTAGATTTCTCTAACGCCCTTCGGTACCTTTTCTTTTATCTTTTGAAAAATGTTTGGCAAACAGCTTGAATTAATTTCATTTTCCTAACATGTGATGGTGATCATACAAGTGCACAAACCACCAATTTAACACTCAAGAAAGCAAATAAAATAATGCAGGACTTACCTCAAAGCAACAAAAGCATTTGTGTTGTTAGATAGAATTCACATCAACAATCTTAGATATGATTTCTAATTAACAAGCAATCACTCAAATTTTGCCTTCACTTTTAATGAGAATATAGTCCATATGCAATGCAATGCTTCTAATCTAATATGAATAATATGGCATGGCAAAATGTCCTAAACTATATGAATGATTAAAAAAACTAATGATTTTTTAATGAACATGCAATAATTAAATATGCAATCTAAATTAATCAAAATGACCTAATTCTAATGACGTGTAATTTCTAATTAAATGAACCTAATAAAAACTAAATGACGTGCATTCCATGATTTTATTTAACGAAAATTCGTAATTAAAATCACTTAAAAATAAAAATCAAATTAAAGTGAAATACTATCTATTCTAAATGCTTTATAAACATGCATTTGAAAAAAAAAAACCTATCATGAAATTTATCTAAAGATCTATCTAGACCTAAAATGCAATTTTTATCTAATATGCAATGACGTGCAAAGAATGCCCTAATTCTAATTTTTTCCTTTTTTTTTTTTTATGAAATTCGAAATTAAAATTAAACATGCAATTCAGATAATAATAAAAAACTAACATCCTAAATGAATGCACTTTTTCTTTTTTTTTCTTTTTCAGGACTCAAAATAAAATCCCTATCTTAAACATGTAAGATAATAAAAAAACAAACCTAATCTTAATTCAAACTTTTTTTGGATTTTTTTTTTACAAAAATAAAACCGACTCAAACACCACAACATCAAATGAAACAAGATAAAATTGATATCCAAAAATTGGCGAACCATATCTTGCGCATGAGATCGGGTTGTCCAATTTAAAAATTAAATCGCGAATCGAATCTCGAGCATGAGATCGGATTGTCGATTTTTGCAAGGGAATTGCGAGTCGGATTTCGGGCGCGAAAATCGACCGTCAATCCCTAATTTGAGGGGCACTTTTTCATGTGGAATCTCAATCATGTATGAGTGAATAATCACTATAAAAAAAAAAAACTATAAAGAAAACAAACTATAAACTACATAAAAATAATAAAGATAGAATAACAAAAAAAATACCTAATCTTCTTTTTTTTGTTTTCTTTTCCTTTTTCTTCTAGGTCACGTGCTTTGTGATGATACACCAAGGCAGCTGGTCGGATGGGTCACCAGCAACGGCGGGTCACCGGAGAAGGGAGGCAACCGCGCGCGCAAGTGGACCAGCTCGGCGTGTGGTCCGATTGCAGAGGAGATGAGTCGCGTGAGGGCGGCGTCCGGAGCGGCTGAAACGGGCTTGGCTCAGGTCCACCTCGGCAGCAAGTGGTCGGGAAGATTTGGGTGGAGGAGCAGGCCGGGGGACGAGCGAGGGTGCGAGACCGGCGGGTCCGGGGTTTCGCGCGGCGAGGCTGACGGCGGAGGCAGATCTCGGGCCTTGGTGTGGACGGGGGCGAAACTCCGGGTCACACCAGGCGGAGCGATGCGCGGTTGAGGAGGGCAGCGAACGTGAGCTATCAATCACAGCCGCGGGCAACGAACGTGGAAGGCCGGAATCACGGGAAGGAGCAGAAACAAATTTGATCGCCGCAGGGGGAAGTAGAATCAGATCTGGTGGAGAAAAAAAGAAGAGGCAAGCAACAGCAAGTGAAAGAGATGATGAACAGACCACCCAATCAACCCCCTTTTTGCCTTTTTTTTTTTACTTTTCCTCCAACTTTTCCTTCTTGTGTTTCCTTTCACTTTTGAAAACCCACGGACGGAACCCTCTTTTCACTTTTCTTCTTTTACTTTTCTCCCAAAACCAAGTGAAAAAGAAAAAGCCCCCTAACTAATCTACTCCATACCCCTTTTATAGGTAAAAGACTTGTGATTTCAAATTTTATTTTTTTTTTCCGAATCCACATCGTTTTAACATTTTTCACCAATTTTATCCCATATTGATAAGGATTCAAGATTTTGATAAAATTTTTTTAAATCTAAATCTTGCCCAGATAAATCGCAATATTTCGTCATATCTATCAAAAAAATTCATCATATCCGGAAAAATTTTGAATTTCTAATTTCTCACAAGATAATTTCTGATAATTTAAAAATAAGCTTGGCCAACTAATTTAAACCCATTCGCCACCGATTCAATAAAAAGCAATAAAAAATGCAAAAAAAAATAAATGCAACCTAAATCTATATGCTATGAAATTAATAAAATTAACCTCCTATTTTTCTATGCAATAAATAAATAAATTAAATTGCCAAAATTTAGGTGTCAACAGCTGCCCCTCTTTGAAGGTGAGCTCATAGAGGTTGCTTTCAAAGACAAATTGAAACCTAAATTTTGACCATGCACATGCACTGAATGATTTGATTTTTGATTTTTGATTTTTGATTTTTTTTTTTGAATAATAAATCCCATTTTAAAATGCAATTTATATGATGCATGGAAATGCTAATGCAAATGCATGATGCGAAAGGAAAGAACGTACCTGCAATTACTTACCAGTCAGTGCGGTAAAGCATTTTGAGGTACATGATAAATCCCTATTTACTTCACAAGTACCCAACTCTCACTCAGGTTCCTTGAAGAGTCAAACAGGTAATAGATTGAAACATTTGAGATCGAGAAGAACATTCACATCCAAAGTGAAATGTTCAACGACAAAAATTAAGACATCCAGATCCAAACTGAGATGTCAAAGGAGCCTACCCGAAATATCTTACCTTCAAGGAGGGTAAAATGACTCAAGATAGATTGGTGTTACAAGTAACGAAAAGACCAAGTACCATTCTACGGCCGCCCGAATTGTAATATGGCTTTGTAAGAAACTGCTTTCCTAGGACTAAACCATTCTAGGAAGGTCGAATAACATTTACACCCATGAGTGAAATGTTCAATTGTGTTTAGGACATCCGTACGAGATGTTAAGATTTTAGAATTAGGGAAATACCTAGATCCAAACTAAGGTATAACGAGGAAGATCGCCCGAATAGGGAAATAAATGTTTTGTCTAAGACCCGTACCATTCTACGGTCGCTTAAATGGGGATTTACCTTCCCGAAATAGGACCCGTAAAATTCTAGATTGGTGTTCGCCCGAATAGGGAAATAAATGTTTTGTCTAAGACCCGTACCATTCTGTCGCTAAACGAGGATTTACCTTTCAGGACCCGTACCATTCTATGGTCGCCAAATAGGGAAATAAATGTTTTGTCTAAGACCCGTACCATTCTACGGTCGCTAAACGGAGATTTACCAGGACCCGTACCATTCTACGGTCGCCCGAATAGGGAAATAAATGTTTTGTCTAAGACCCGTACCATTCTACGGTCGCCTAAACAGAAAATTGATTTTTCAGGACTCGTATACCATTCTACGGTGCCCTGAATAGGAAATTTTTTTCCAGGACCCGTACCATTCTACGGTCGCCTGTTAGAGCAATAAATGTTGTTTAGGACCCGTACCACTCTACGGTCGCCTAAACAGAGGTTTACCTTTCAGGACCCGTACCATTCTACGATCGCCCGAATAGGGAAATAAATGTTTTGTCTAGGACCCGTATCATTCTACGGTCGCCTAAACGGAAAATTGACTTTTCAAGACCCGTACCATTCTACGGTCGCCTGAATAGGAAATTGCTTTTCCAGACTCGTACCATTCTACGGGCCGCCTGTTAGAGCAATAAATGTTGTTTAGGACCCGTACCACTCTACGGTCGCCTAAACAGAGGTTTTGCTTAGCTAGGAACCGAACCATTCTTCGGTCGCCTAGCATTGCAATCTGGAGAAAAATCTTTGGGGACAACTCAATCGAGTGTCAATATATTCAAAAAGGGAATACCTGTGCAACGACAAATATTCAAGGTATGGATAGAGATATACTTACCTGATAACATCTCTGATCCTTAGGGATATGTCTCCTGCAAAACATGGTCGTAGGAAAGGCAACATGCATTTGTAATCACAAACATGCATTAATTCAAGAGAGGTTCATGCGTGATGATTTCTATCAATCTTGCATCACCTAATTTCTATTGGGGAGGATTTCAAAAGAATATTACAATCTGAACACATGAGTGTCATGGATATGTCAAATGAGAGATCTTTCACCGAAAGGACTTTTCACTCTTCCCCATTAAAATGGCTATTTCATCCCGTCCTTTGATGCAGGATCTTGACAATCACTCTATCTCACCATCATCATGTCAAACAAGGGTCCGAGCAATCTCGCAAGTGGTACGACCCTACCAATCTGAGAGGTCTTTTAATAGGGACCGTAATATAGGTTTGGTCAACAGCTTAGTAAAGGAAACTCTTTGAGTCGAGGCTATTTGAAAAAATGAGTGATATTCTGCAATCATCTTGAGGTTTACAAGTCAAGAAACATGCGAAATGAAGCAGAAATTGCCTTACTCGCACTTCTTCAAGCAATGCTTTCAAACATACGAACTTCTACGTTAATTCAAGTGCCCTAATCTGAAGAGACTTTGCAAGGGACGTAACGTAGGCTTGGTTCATGGGTTGAGAAACGAAAGGATCATTAGGCTCAAAAAGTGTTTAGGGGTTAAAGTTGGTGATCATCTTGACATCTCCACCAATTTTCTCCTCCACCATTGAGGATTTTTTTCATATCACAACTCCATTGATTGCAACATCTCAGCATTTGAGTTTTTAGTACCGCCTTGTATGGGATACGACTCATTATATCAAGAGTTTGATTTTTTGTCTTTTCGGGCATTTGCCTTGCTTTTACCAGGTGCACACCGCTTTTTTTCATGTCCCATTTTTTTTTCACTTACTTTCCTTGGACTCGCACAGCCTTCAACTTTTATCAGCATTGTAAACCATGCTACTTGAGTGGTTTGTTTTCTTGCCTTGCCCCAAAGTGTGGGGGATGATCACCAACTGGGTTTAATGTGAAATGAATTCATAGGCTCAAGTGGGCTATGCAATTGATAAAGTGTATAGGATAGAGAAAGAACCGCTCTTCGTCGTCCTAAGGCACTTAAATTAACACATAAGTTACATTGCGAAAGCAATACTCGAAGATTGATGCAAGTGTGAGTAAGAAAATTTCTATCATTCGTTTCAAATTTGTCCCAATGTGGGATGATCCTTGACAGGGATAATTTAAAGAAGCTCTTCATGTGTGTGGGCTCAAATAGCTAAACAATGGGTATACCTGTAGTGTTTTTGGTAGAGAAAGAAATTGCCTCTCGTCACCTCAGTTGACGTACCCTTTGCGAGATCGCCCTTTTCCTTGCGGACATGGAAATTTTCCACACAACTCACCGGGGATTGGTGTATGAAACAGTGTATGGAATAAGGTTCGCCTTTCATCATTCCAAAGTATCCCATTTGACACATTCAATTTATCTCACACAATTCATCAAGGAAAACATGCAAGATTTGCAACAAATATGAACAATTGAACTTGCAACTCATTGAAGCAATTTATTCATTATAAAAATGCTTGTAGTTCAAAACACAGCATGGCAAATTCAATCATGGGTAATTTCTCTTGACAGCATTAGAACTAAACAGAGTGAAGAATTCACAACCATCCATCTCGTTTAGGATTAAGGTACCTCCAAGAAGCACCTTCTTCACTATATATGGACCACCATAATTTGGAGCAAACTTGCCCTCAGAATCTAGAATTGGATTGGACCATTTTCTCACCTTTGCATACCATAAAACCGTCCCCGAAACAGAATGTAGATGGATCAAAAAGACAAATAGGGTAAAACAGATTTTTTTGAAATTTTGGTTTTTGAAAAGCAATTGAAAAGCATTTCTTAAAAACATTTTGACACGAGAAAGCATGATGAAACCCAGTTCGAATTCTCCTTGGATTTTTCTTTGTTTATCGGTTGGATATCATCACCGGGCTAGTTTGTCGCAGTCCTTATAAATTGTTGTTATTTCTAGTAAAACTAGTTTGTCTCTCTATGAGTTGTTTTGTCTTTCCAATGAGTCTTGGTAATTACTCATACTTGGAGGGTTGTTCCAAGCTCATCTATATAAGCATGCTATGATGAATAAGAAGGTAGACTTGTTTTGATTCATAACTTAATTAGTCTTTTGGCTCGAGAACAAGAAAGATTTCTTGTTTTGCCCTATCTTTTAGGTGAATTCTTACGAGTGGTGGGTGATCTATTTATTTAAGTTCTCACTTTTTTCAGCGTTAGGTTGGGGTCAAGTCTCCAGGTTTCCCCTGTTTATTTTTTCCTGCGCTATTTCAAGCATCTGCCCCTGATTGAGCATTAAGGTATTCCAAGCCTATCTCCACTACATTTGATTTCACTATATATGTTCATTGGGAGCTAATTTCAAATGTATTGACTTTGAAATTTAGCAACAAACTGAACAGACAAAATTGCATAGGAAGTTCAACTCACCAAAACTTTAACTGTGGAAGATATTGATCAGATTAAGTCTAATACAATAGCTTAGCTTGGTAGTACATTTCCTGCAAAGATATACAACATATTGGAATGATGAATGACCAGAGATCTCCCCCATCTTTCCGTCTAACAAAGCCAATATTTTCCAAGACATTCAATCATATTCAAGCAATCTCCACCATGACTAAAAGACCATATTAGCTAAATCTCTTGACCAATTAATTATTGATATTGCAAAATTTCCATGAGGAAAACATCAACATATACTTTCCCAATGATGCTCTTGTTTGCTAGGTACTGTATTTATGTTACGAACAGTATTGTACAACTCTACTTACAATTTTCCTCCTCCACTCTAAAGAATGAAAGCATCCAACGGTGCAATTATTCAATAGTGAAGCTATAGGGAGAATGATTAAACTTGCTTGTTGATCTCTTACATCGGTAATGCTTTCTCTATGGTGAGACCTCATTTTTGTCATTTTTATTATCATTGAAACTTTAAATAATCTCTTTTGATGAATTATAGTGCTTTTTTTTAGGATTCTTTGGGATGGCAGTGAGAAGGAAGGAGGAAAAAGTACCCAAACCGAACCATGAAACTACCTGAATTCCTTTACTAATTACCCGAACTAAAAGGACATGAAATTTTCGGTTTGGTTCTACCGGTGGGTATATTCGACATCCCTAGTGTTGATTGCTAGGAATCCAGAGCCATTTTGATGGACAATTGAAATGTATCTTTGAGGGAGACGGATATTGATCGGTTGGACATGTAGACTAGTAGCTTCATGATGTAGCTATCCTAATGTAGTAGTAGGACATGTGGACGATGGAAGCCATGGCCGAAACGTAAAGAAGGAAAATGATTTTGACATTCAAAAGCGCATGTGCACAATATGCCTCAAAGATTCACCCAATTGGCGGTTGGCACGATGTCGACCCCCCGGGTCTTGACTCCACCTGTCCTACGCTACTGCATACCATAGCTACCGATGCCAACTGCCAAGTAATATCTCGGATCGATCCGATGTTCACTGGCTGAATCTGCTCTTCAAAGAGTTCAACCAGCAAGAACAAGACACTGACGTTTCCCTTGATGCAGTTTTGACAGCAGTTGGAAGTCTCTAGGCAGCTCTTGGAACTTCAGGTAGCTAGTTCATGAAAACTCTGAGACTCAAGTTAAAAATTAATGCCAGTCCTCATCCCTTTCTGCTGCGGTTTCTCCTCAACCATTCCATGCCATATTCACGCATCTTCAAACATCGATCAGAAAAGTCTTGCCATCGAATTCTTCGAGGACAGGTATATACCAGTCTCCTAGTAAACTCCAATGATGATTCTTCCCATGGGCGTTTGCTGAAATCTGTATCTTCAAACTATTACTTGCGTTTACCTTTGAAATTCGATTTGGGTGTATATCCACCTTTGTTATTTACCATCACGACTATGATGCGCTTCCCCGTGAGGGAAGTTCTCATCATCATGATTAGACAATGGAGCCTTTAAGATGTTTGATTGCTCTGAATGCCTGTCATTACGCAAGGCATAATGCCGCACTGCTTTTGCCGTGGTTTAGAGGATAGACATGCTTGATTGGACTATGACATGGTTGAATGCCAGCAACGTATCGTTCTAATTGTCACAATTTCAATCCACATAATGCACACGAAAGTGGTCCAGCATAGACAATTCACTTTAAGTTGCAACAGAGGATGATCAGTGCCAATCAATTAAGATATTGCCAATCAACATAACTAATGGAAATTATTCCAAAGAAAGCACATCCAGTGAGGCATGCCTGTAACTTATCCAACCACCATAATACTGTGATTTCAATCACACATAACCTAGACATCCTAGACGACATAGCTTGCTATTCTCAATAATAATTGCGGTTGAGTCTTCCCCGTCCACAATTTTCAGTTCTATAATCTAAGTCTGCTGCGAAAACAATCCAAGTCTTGAGGACAGAACCAGTCCTCTTTCACCTGCAGTTCAAAACAAAAGCACAGTGAAAAAGTGCATCGCTTATGGTAATAAGTAATGGGCCGCAAAATAGAGAAAACCTACAAAGTTAGGGGTAGTCGTCATCTGCACTGAAAGTCTCGGGAGCATTCTCAACAAATAGACTGGTGAAGTAAAGAATGACCGCACTCCTCCTCATTTCTCCGTTGTGGTACCCAACTCAAGAAAAGAAATGGAAGAAACGGATTAAACCGAGCAACCTAAGAGGCAATGACACCTTAGGCACCAAGAGCAGAATCTGGTCTCTCCTTGGCTTGAGCTTTATAAATGTCCAAAACAACCTGGGCGAAATCCAGGAATTTATGGTTGGGTTAAATCACATGCAGAAGCAGATTTTATACCAGAAGATGCCGAATTATCACGGCATCATACAAGAAAATGGCACACCAACCATACTTTCTTAACCCAGGTTCCTGTCTCTTAGGGTTTGCCACGTTCAGTGAATCAAGCATATATCATGCGTGGTGTTCTGGTCTTCGATCTTGTTTCACCAAAGTGACATGGGATCAAGAGACTCCAATGACTCCAGGCAAGTAGAGACGGACAGATAGACGCTTTGGTGCACAAAGGAAAAAATAAAGTCAGACATAAAAGCTCAGAAAAGAAAAGTAACCATCAACCAAAAATCGGTATATGTCTTGGAGAAGATGCACTCCTTGTCAATCCACTTCGGCACGTTTTCCCTCGATGATATTTCCAAACGTGGGAATCCCTCGTAATACGTTCGAGTCTAGTTTTATTGAATAAAGCTTTTGGAGTAACTGGCTCCAGCCTCTTCCAATGGAAAGAACGCCACTCCTCCTCATCTACGACCGAATCAACAAACGGGTATCACGAGAAAGCTAACAATTCACGACAAAGCCGATCCGCCATTACCATTACCAAATGTCCAAAGACCCTTAATTAAGGAGAAGGTCCCACGTTCGGACGCAAAGGGGAACGTGATTTCAACTCTTCGCGTGTTCTAAATCTACACCAAAAGAGAGAAGAAAAGCGATCGACCCAACACCGCCAGCAGCAGCTGTAGGTCCGAGAGAGCTTTTACCTCTTGTCTCTTTTAAAGAAAAGTTTCCTTGTCGAAATGAGACGTCCACGTCGTGTGTCCTTTGGAGTTCTGTCCTTCAATTGCTTTCGGCCTAACCCTACCTTTTCTCCTCAGCCACTTCGTTTTCGCTCGCGCCGCAATGCAAACTATTCCGGCCGGTTTGGACACGGGAACATGAGGCGAGCCCACTTCCCTTGATCACTTTGTCATATTGCATTTGGATCTAATGCAACGTATACTGACCATGGGTCCTGTATCATTTCGGTACGTTGAAATGGCTATACACGTGAAGGAGTTCCTCCTCCTTTTCCTTCTTCTTCTAATCATGCCGACATTGTATCCCCCTTATCAATTGCTGGGGTCTGGTTTTTGCACGATTTGGCGAGACCACCTTTCGGTCACGTGGATTCATCTATAAGACGGTAAATGCAAGCATTTTTCCATGATTGCAAGGCAGAATGATAAGTTCTCTTTTTGAAAAACCTTGAATTGAAGGGGGCAGCCACGTGTTGCCTTATCATCAAAAGACACTTCGAAATCTTAAAAAGAAGACGTCTCAAAAATTGATCCCTTCCGATTGAGAACGTCTGCATTTCCGCATTACAATCGACGAGCCTTGAAAATTGAGAAGTGTGCTCTTATATAGCACCTAGCAATGAAATCTTTAACAATGTTAGAGATGATTAGAAATTTGTCATATCTTTTCTATAAATCATGGTATGATGATTTGAATATTTCATTACTTCGATAGTTAAGTTTCGCGACTCACGAGTAATTCATGTGCTTTTGACAAGTGAATGTATTAAAAATTATACATGCGATTTGTGCAACATATTTATCCTTATCTAACATTAATGCTCTCCTAATCTCCCTGGTCCCGTCCATCACATGCGAATACACAACCCTATTCTCAATTAAAGAATCACCAAACCTCACTGACAAGAACGCCATGGATCGATCTGGAGGCGGTCGATGGGGACGCCAAGCTCATTGACTTTCCACGTGCATCGATCTGATCAAACGTCTGAATCTGTCTAGCTTCCATTGTGTCCAACGTGGGGGGAAAAAGAAGAGGAAGGATATAACTCGATGACGCCTCCATTCCCTTTTGTACCCAGCACACAAATTGAGACCGGCGTCTGAGCAGAGCGGACGCCCGTCTTCAACGGCGGCACCCTCTTGAAAGCAAACGGCCCGATCGTCGATCAGTCGACGCACCGACCCGTTTCGTTCGTCCTCTCGCCACGTGCACGTTCGAGAGTCCCCTCGTGAGTTCTACATCGTCGACATCGACTCGGCTTGCCGACAGGCGACAGGGACTGATGTCAAAATCATCAAGTGGGGCTCTGGATCGCAGACGCATCGGGGTTGTGCGCATCTCCTCAAATCTCCTCCTCCATCTCTCTCTCTCTCTCTCTCTCTCTCTCTCTCTCTCCAAATCAAATAAAGTATCTAGATTGGGATTTTCATGTGGTTGCCCTTTCAAGTCCGCAAACAACAATGCCAAGCTAGTACTCTAGATTAAAGTTAAGATGATCTGTGATGTCTTGTGACTCATGTACAAAAGGGTTCATAATATATAGTAATAGGGCTATTAAGATTAGCTAGAGACCTCACATAGGATTGACTAATCGGTGATTTCAATGAAAACATGAAAAAAGGATGATACTTTAGTGCATTAGATAATTTAAATTTAACTTGGGTGATAACGAAAGTTATCATAAGTGAATATTTACGTTGGTATGGAGCCATTTCATTTAGGGTAACTCCATGGAATTGAATATATACATATTTTAGGTAAGGGTGCATTTGTTTCTTGGGAAAAAGAACATGTTGAATGAAATGGCTTTACTAGAAATCCATTTTAAGGAGAGTGATTGATTTTTACTTGTTTGGTTGTGAGCATGTAAATAAAAGGAAGTAGCTTTCCACCGTTTGGATTTCATCGCTGAGAATAGGATATATATATATATATATATATAATGCTATTAAACAATATCAAGAAAATTATAGATTATCCACAACTGCCAGTATAGAGAATATCGAGCGAATCAACAAATTTCAAATAAAATGATTTTAAAATCAAATACAGAAAAAAGAACCTGCTAAGTCTGTTAATCATCAACATGAACATACATGAAAGTATTCGATCTTTACATTCATTTTCTATGTTTTCGAAATTAGTGTTGGGAAGAAGTGACGGATAAGTCCAATCATTTTCGGATCTTACCAAATCCTTTTGTATCCTCCACGCCATGAAATAAGGCTTTAATAGGGAAATCACAAGTTGGAAGTATTATTTTACAATAAATAGACCACGAGTCTTTTATTTATCAAATAAGAAACAGAGAACGTGACATCAGGAAGTTGATGAGGATAATAGAGAGATCTTTCTTCAACCTCTAACTTTCGTTGAAGTTCTCTGATGTCTTGTGCCGTGGAACAACGAGAAACTTACCTAATGAAAATGTTTTTTTCTTTTCAAAAAGGAGAAACCTTACTTCAGATAAAGATAAAATAAGGCCGGTTAAGAGAGATATAATTGCATTCAAAATTTCTATGCAGGGATGAGATAAAGGGAGATATAATTTCTCATATTCATGAATCATGATATATGACAGCCACCAAGAAAGGACCACTACTGCAATAGTTAATTGTTGTCACCTCTTAATACCAAGTGATTGTTGTCAGCCCCAACCACAGCTAATCATCATCATCGGCCAATCCGTCACCGTCTTGAACTGGACCTTCTCGAACAACATGCCCACTACTAGCAATTTTATAATATATAGATATCTCTTAAGAATATTTAGGATATTTCTTCTGATTTTCTACATCTATTTTAATTTATAAATATTTGATATGATTTCTTCTATCTAAGCCTATATATAAGTTCTCCACGTACTCTTTTCTATATACATCAAACTATACAAAAATTTTGCATATTATTATTCTTATCTTGGTATCAAAACCATTGCTTCTAAGGAAATCATAAGCGCACCGGGTGTGATGTGCAGTTGGTGCATTTGAGCACCCAGTACACACTCATAAGTCTTTGAGGAAGCCTTAATCAAGTGCATTCCATAATAGTTGTCTTTCAACGCTAACTGTACTGATTGCATAGCTCGGTCAAGCCTTTTTCATGAAGGTGGCTTTCTTTTGATGCCAACCACAAAGGCCATATCGCTTAGTGACTATTTTTCCAAGCCAACCATATAGGTCGTTTGATGCTACAATGCCAACTGTATGGGCCATGTCACTTAGTTATTGTTTCGTAAGCCAATCCTATTAGTTGCTAGTTGTTTCCCTTTCGAGACTCGAATTTTCACTTCTTGTTTCGAGAAGCCGACACCAATACTAAATTCATTACCATTAGATAAGCAACATAGTGAAATCTTCTCGTTAACTGAAGCTTAGAGCCATCACAAGCACTACTTTGTCTCAAATCCATTGAACTCATTTTAATTGAAGATTTTGTGACATTGTTTGGATTATTTTTCAAACTCAGTTGATTTGTTTTAACTCAACTTGCACTTGAGAGGATGTTAACAATATTATGGTATCTAGATATCTTTTAAAAATATTTATGATCCTCTAATTTTCTATATCTATTTTGATTGTGCCTATCCGATTGGATTTCCTCCATGTAAGCCTATGAATATATTCTCTCCATGTACTCTTTTCTACATATTGAAATATACTAATATTGCTAATAAAGTTTGTAGTGGTGGTGTTAGCTTCTCGATTTGAACTTTGAATATTACTAAAATTTAAATATTCCAACACCACTTTTGCTGAAATATGATATGATGGTAAAGCTTATTTCATGGTCCCTTCTCATATACAATTTAGGTGTCCTATACATATCACCAATAAAAAGAAACATTAGAAGCCTAGAAAATGTTCTTCAGAAATTATTTTCAATAGAAAAAACTTACCCATATTAAAATCTCACGTCGGCACTTATTATATACAGGTTTTCCGTTTTCTAATAGACAAAGCCGTAAGTTTACGTATGTCGGCTAGGCGTGCGGTAAGCCTTTCCGTGTGGGCAATTGACATTTGCATCTCGGCGCGACCACATATGCATGTGACGATATACGTGGGGTCGCCTTTCATCCAACATGATTGTTTTGAATATTTCATGGATGTACGTGACTACTCACGCACACGCTTGCCCTCCGTCTTTTTACCGTTGCAAAAGATGTTTTTAGCCCCATGTTTTCCTCTTTTTCTTTTGTCTTGGGGCAAGCGCTGTGATTTAGGACTGTACTCGCCCGTCGCAAAAGATGTCTGGCAATCGGCTCATCTTTCTTACAACTCGGCAGGCTGTCCCGTCGTTTTTGGAGCTAGAGAACCACGTGAACTTTCAATTCCAATTCTCTCCTCCTCTTCTTCTTCTTCTTCTTCTGCTTTTTTTTTTTTTAATTGCTTGGGATATCTCCCACATTTCGAATCGACTTTCTTTTCCAAAAGAAGGCATGTGCTGAGCAAAAAGTCCTTGGCAGCGGGCCACGCTTTGTCCGCGGACGCCACTCCTGGTCCGCCCAACATCGCCGTCTGCCCATTGACCTTACGGAAATTTATACAAGATTTGATAATGATTCTATTCCTAAAGCGATTCCGATCGAAGTGATTTTTTTTTTATTTTGTTCCTTAACAATTTCTAAGATTTTAAGCGACGCGTACGATAAAATTTGTTTTTCGATTTCTCTCCGTTTCTCTCCGTTCCTAGGAATAGGTTTGGGCAATGTAAATCCTGGTAACGCAATTTGATTTTATTTGAAACAGATTTCTATTCCGTAAAATGAAAAATCGAAGAAATCGTAAGCTGAAATTTTTAATTTCTCGATTTTCTAAAATAGAAATAGAATTTTTTCAACTTTTCAATCTAGTTAATTTAGTCCAAAATATTTTAATGATTTTTAATATAATCATTTCAATCAATATTGATTGAAAATCTTAACTATTGGGCCAGATGGTGGGAATGGAATGAACAATGCTTCATTTGTTGCACGCAAGAAATTTCACGCATGATAATAGTCAATTTGCCATATTCATATCTAACGAGCTTTTCTTCACCTACTTTCCGTGAAGACGCTAGACAATGGCTCTGTTTGGCTAACTATTTTTAATCATAAATTTCATATTGAGGCGGTAAAAATGGGTCAAATCATTAGGGTTCCATCCGATTTTCTTTAAAATAGTGTTCTCACTTATCAAGACGCAAGTAAAAAAGATCTAATAAGGAATATGTTGTTCTTGTAAGAGTGTTGATGAAAATATAGATTTTGATAATAAATTTTTAAATAATCCTAGTGTTGATAATTTTGAAAAAAAACTGGTGACTTTTGAACACGGTGAGGATTTTTTAACAAAATTTAGAAAGAAATTGGAATTAGACTTGAAGTAAGGATTTTTTTTTTTTGGGAGATTAGACTATTATAATCATGACTATTATTAGACTTATTTGATTAATGTGAAATCAATTTTAGCAAAAACATAACGACATATTCACTACAATTGAATTTCAATTGATTTTATTTTTTTTGCCACGTTGTTTATTTTTCTAAAGAAAATATTACGTAATAGGAAACGTAAGCACATGTAATAGGAAATTCCATGAAATTGTATTTTCAACTTTTGTAATGTATTAGTATTATTTCGACTATTATTTTGTATTTGAGGATTTCTATGTTGTTATCTAATCAATTTCTATTCCCAGAAATAGAAATTTTATCTTGTTATCAAACGAATTTACATTAGGAAATAGAAATTTTGAGTCGTTATCAAACGGGTTTCTTTACTAAAACTTGTTGGGGGAATATAAATTGAGAAATTAATTTCGGAACAGAAATTTTGTCATGCATGCCCTAAGCCGTTGAGTAATCTTGTCCAAAATTTTTATTTAGGAATAATCATTGCGTCGCAACGCTTTAATTGATTTTGTTCCAAACCAATTTCTTTTAATTTTTTAAATAATTTTTTTTTTTTTTTTTTCCTTTCTCTCATGTTCTTCTTCTTGCAATGGCTGGTCGCGGACGAGGGTTGAACCCTCACCAAGCGTCGCCGGTGACCAGGAAGCTCGGCGGGACGAGGCTTCGCCCGGCCACCGGCGGTGGCTAGGTGAGCTCGTCGGTGGCCGAGCTTGCCTTCAACGAGCTCGCCAAACCTCGCCCGGCTCGGGCAAGCCTCCAGCGAGCTGTTGGATCGTTCTGCCGGCAACCCGGTGGACGGTGGCAACCGATGGCAACCGGCGGAGGATGGTGGACAACAACCGTGGGATGTTGGTAAATGAAGAAGAAGAAGAGGAGAAAATGGTGACGAAGAGAAATATGATTTTAATTCTTAGATTTTTTTCTAGAACAAGAATAAACTTTTTTTTTTATTCTTGATTCTATTCCAAATCTAATTCCGAGGAACAAAATAGAAATTTGTTCCTGGAACAAAAAGTTTTACCAAACGCGATTTTGCTCTCAAACCGCTCCCGGAAACAAAAATCAGAATCGGGCACTGTTTGGATGGTTACCAAACAAGCTCTTAGTATGATGACTTCAACCCATGTTTTTTTATTAAAATCAGAATCGAAGCCCATTTGTTTGGATGGTTACCAAAAGCTCTTAGTATGATGACTTCAACCCTTGTTTTTTTTTTTCTCTCTCTCTCTCTCTCTCTCTCTCTCTCTCTAGAAGATATATAGGCATGGAGAAAATATTAGGTACACTAAAAGTGCCACGTCATTAGGGTACCTAATATTTTTCTCACCTATATAAACATCATCGGGCAATCCGTCACCTTCTTGAACTGGACCTTCTCGAACAACATGCCACTACTAGGGGTGAGCGCGGTTCCGGGGTAGAACCGGGAACCGGAGAACCGAACCGGAGGTTCCGTTGGTTCCCGGTTCCATTTTCCGGGAACTGCGATCCGGTTCCGGTCGGGAACCGAACCGGAACCGACAAGGAACGGTTTCGGAACCGGTTTTGGAACCCCCTCCCTGCTCACCTCACATCTATTGCTCTGCTCTTGACTCTTGAGTCCCGACTCCCCGAGTCCCGACCTCTGAAACTCTCGCGGACGCCGCTCGCCGCCGGACGCCGTCGCTGGAAGGCCGCCGCCGCGGACGCCGTCGCGGAACCGGTTAGGGTTCCAAAAGGAACCCCCTCCCCTGCTCACCTCACATCTATTGCTTTGCTCTTTGACTCTTGAGTCCCGACTCCAGTCCCGACCCGGGACGCCCTCCCCGTATGTCATAGTTTTTGGTAACACGCGCGTACGTTATAGTTTTTCTGGTAATGTGCGTGTACGTTATATTTTTTTTTTAGTAACGTGCGCGTACGTTATAGTTTTTTTTGGTAACGTGCGCGTACATTATACTTTTTTTTTGGTAACGTGCGCGTACGTTATAGTGTTTTTTGGTAACGTGCGTGTACGTTATATATATATATATATATATATATATATATATATTTTTTTTTTTTTTTTTTGGTAACGTGCGCGTACGTTATAGTTTTTTTTGTTAACGTGCGTGTACATTATATATATATTTTTGGTAATGTGCACGTACGTTATAGTTTTTTTTTGGTAACGTGCGCGTACGTTATAGTTCAAATCTGAAAATAACCAAAAAAAAAAAAAAAAAAAAAAAGAACCTGTTGGAAACCGGAACCGACCCCTGGAACCTTCGTGGGACAGAGGTAGGTTCCGGTTCGGTTCTAACGGTGAGGTTAGGGTTCCTCATTTTGAGGGAACCACGTACTCAGAGGGTAGGTTCCAGGTTCCAGACGGAACCGAACCGAACCCGGAACCGCTCACCCCTAGCCACTACTAGCAATTTTATAATATTTAGATATCTCTTAAGAATATTTAGGATATTTAAATTGATTTTCTACATCTATTTTAATTATAAATATTTGATATGATTTCTTCTATCTAAACCTATATATAGGTTCTCCACGTACTTTTTTCTATATGCATCAAACTATACAAAAATTTTGCATATTATTATTCTTATCTTGGTATCGTAACCATTGCTTCTAAGGAAATCATAGGCGCACCGGGTGTGATGTGCAGTTGGTGCATTTGAGCACCCAATACACACTCTTAAGTCTTTGAGGAAGCCTTAATCAAGTGCATTCCATAATAATTGCCTTTCGACGCTAATTTTGTACCGATTGCATAGCTCGATCAAGCCTTTTTCATGAAGGTGGCTTTCTTCTGATGCCAACCACAAAGGCCATATCGCTTAGTGACTATTTTTCCAAGCCAGCCATATAGGTCGTCTGATGCTACAATGCCAGCTATATGGGTCATGTCACTCATTTATTATTTTGTAAGCCAATCGTATTAGTTGCTAGTTGTTTCCCTTTCGATACTCGACTTTTCACTTCTTGTTTCGAGAAGCCGATACCGATACTAAACTCATTACCGTTAGATAAAAACATATTGAAATCTTCTCGTCAATCGAACCTTAGAGCCATCACAAGCACTACTTTGTCTCAAATCCATTGAACTTATTTTAATCGAAGATTTTGTGATATTGTTCGGATTATTTTTCAAACTCAGTTGATTTATTTCAACTCAACTTGCACTTGAGAGGATGTTAACGGTATTATGATATTTAGATAGCTTTTAAAAATATTTATGATCCTCTAATTTTCTATATCTATCTTGATTATGCCTATCTAATTTGATTTCCTCCATGTAAGCCTATGTATATATTCTCTTCATGTACTCTTTTCTACATATTGAAATATACTAATATTGCTAATAAAGTCTGTAGTGGTGGTGTTAGCTTCTCGATTTGAACTTTTGAATATTACTAAAATTTAAATATTCCAACACCATTTGGGCGGTAAAGCTTATTTCATGGTCCCTTCTCATATACAATTTAGGTGTCCTATACCTATCACCTATAAAAAAGAAACATTAGAAGTCTAGAAAATGTTCTTCAGAAATTCTTTTCAACGGAACAAACTTACCCATATTAAAATCTCACGTCGGCACTTATTATATACAGGTTTTCCGTTTTCTACTGGACAAAGCCATATGTTTACGTATGTTGGCTAGGCGTGCGGTAAGCCAACCACATATGCACGTGACGATATACGTGGGGTCGCCTTTCATCCAACATGATTGTTACTCGCGGATGCTCGCCTCCATTTTTTACTGTTGCAAAAGATGTTTTTAGCCCCATGTTTTCCTCTTTTTCTTTTGTCTTGGGGCAAGCGCTGTGATTTAGGACTGTACTCGCCCGCCGCAAAAGATGTCTGGCAACTCATTTTTCTTATAACTCGGCAGGCTGTCCCGTCGTTTTTGAAGCTCGAGAACCACGTGAACTTTCAATTTCCATTCTCTCCTCCTCTTCTCCTGCTTCTTTTTTTTTTTTTTAAGTTGCTTGGGATATCTCCGCATTTCGAATCGACTTCGTCTTCCAAAAGAAGGCATGTGCTGATCAAAAAGTCCTTGGCAGCGGGCCACGCTTTGTCCGCGGACGCCACTCGTGGTCCGCACAACATCGCCGTCTGCCGGTTGACCCTTATGGAAATTTAGTACCATGACTTCAACCCTTCTGTTTTTATTCTCTCTCTCTCTCTCTCTCTCTCTAGAAGATATACATGCATCGACAAAATATTAGGCACCCTAAAAGCGCCACGTGATTAGGGTACCTAATATTTTTCTCACCTATATATACGTCAGCTCTTAGGTTCTTCCTCTCCCGAGCTCACCCCACACATCGACCATAATCCCTCACATCATGTCTGTTTTCCTGTTTTTAGGGTTTTCTGTGATCTTGTACGCCTTCCTCTCCCTCATTCACCAAAGCATCAGCAAGAAAACACCATCCTCCGCTTCTCATCGTATCAGCTACGGCCCTCCTTCTCATCCCATCATAGGATGTCTCCTCTCTTTCTACCAGAACCGTTCCCGCCTTCTCGACTGGTACACCGACCTCCTCTCCCGATCCCCTACCCGGACCATCGTCATTCACAGGCTCGGCGCGTGCCGCACCGTCGTCACCGCCAACCCTGACAACGTCGAGCACGTCCTCAGGGCCAACTTCCACAACTACCCCAAGGGCGTCCCCTTCACCTGCATCCTCGGCGACTTACTTGGCTGCGGCATCTTCAACGTCGACGGTCCTCTCTGGAGCACCCAGCGCAAGCTCGCCAGCCACGAGTTCAGCACCAATTCGTTGAGGGACTTCGTCGTGCGGACGCTTGAAGCTGAAGTCGAGAACCGGCTCTTGCCGCTTCTCCAAGACTATGCCGATACTGATCGAACCCTGGACCTTCAAGACTTGCTCAGGAGGTTCGCTTTCGACACCGTGTGCCAAGTTTCTTTAGGCACCGACCCAGATTGCCTCGACCTCTCGCGCCCGCTGCCTCCTCTGGTGACTGCCTTCGAAAACGCGTCGAGGACATGCGCAATGCGAGCCACCTCCCCAGTGTATCTGGTCTGGAAAATCAAGAGAGCGTTGAACATCGGGTCCGAAAAGAAGCTTGCCGAAGCTGTTAAGCTCGTGCATGATGATATACTTGATATAATCCGGAACAGGAAGAAGAAGCTGCTCCAAGAGAATGACGATCAGCAGATAAAATACGGCGGCGACCTCTTGTCTCGGTTTCTTGCAGCCGGGCACAGTGAAGAGATGGTGCGGGACATGGCGATAAGCTTCGTGATGGCCGGAAGAGACACCACATCGGCGGCGATGACGTGGCTCTTCTGGCTGCTTGCTCAGAACTGGAATGCCGAGGAAGAGATCGTGAGCGAAGTTGACTCGATTCTTGACCGGAGCTACAACAAGTGCTTGGACTTCGAAGCCTTGAAGGAGATGAAATTCCTGAAGGCATGCCTCTGTGAATCGATGCGGCTGTACCCGCCGGTCGCGTGGGACTCGAAGCACGCCGTGGTGGATGACGTGTTGCCGGACGGGACCCCGGTGAGGAAGGGCGATAGAGTGACGTACTTTCCCTACGGGATGGGGAGGATGGAGGAGCTGTGGGGCAAGGACAGGCTCGAGTTCAAACCGGACCGGTGGCTGGTGGGACCGGGAATGGAAGCTGGTGCGGAGGGGGAGTTGAGAGCGGTGAGTCCATACAAGTTCCCGGTGTTTCAGGCCGGTCCGAGGGTGTGCCTCGGGAAGGAGATGGCCTTCATCCAGATGAAGTACGTGGTGGCGTCGATCCTAAGGAGGTTCGAGATCAGACCGGTTCTCGAGAACCGGCCGGCTTTCGTGCCTCTGTTGACCGCCCACATGGCGGGGGGGCTGAAGGTCGTGGTGAAGAAAAGGAAGCTAATGGGAAGCTGCTGAGTAGTTTCGACGAAAGGAGTTGGAGAGTGGTACATAAGATAGGGTCGGTGGCGGAGCGAATGCTTGTCGTTTTTATAGTTTAACCGCCTCGAATGATTCATTAGAAATATTATAAATAAATGCCTAATCATATCATCCCCTCAGTAGCTGTATATCTATACAATACTATACTTACTCAGGACAGACATAAACTAATACAAAATAGGGATTATTAGATTGCGGATGTCAATGGTTCAATTCAGGTTTGCATGATACCCAAACCGTTTAGAATCACACTTATTTCAATCTAAAGCATGGACCCATTGGAAATGAAAAATGCGGCTTGATTCGGGTCGGGATTTCAGGGTTTCCTTTTCTTTTTTTTTCCTGGGCTATTTCAAGCATATGCCCTCATTGACCATCAAGTTTTTCCAAACCTAGTATACTACTACATTTGATTGCCCTATATAGGATTATTTGGAGCTAATTTCAAACCTGTTGAGCAAAGAAATTTAGCGACAAGCTAAACTGTGGAAGTCCAGTTTCTTAAAACAGTGGAAGACATTGAATCAGGTTAAGTCTTATACAATACCTTAACTTGGTAGTACAAGTGCTTACAATGATATACAAACATATCGGAATAATGAATGACCAAGATCTCCCCATCTTTTCGTTTAACAAAACCAATATTCTCCAACATAGTCAATCATGTTCAAGCGATCTCCATTATGGCCAAAAGACCATATTAGCTAAATCTCTTGAGGAAAATCTTTCAAACCCATTAATTATTTGATATTGTAAATTTGCCAATCATGAGGAAAACATCAACATATGTTTTTCCAATGATGCTTCAGTTTGCAAGATACTCTATCTATGTTATGAATAGTAATTGTACAACTCTACTTACAACTTTCATCCTCAACTTTAAAGATTGAAAGCATCCAACGGTGCAATTATTCAATAATGAAGCTATGGGGAGAATTATAAAACTTGTTTACTGATCTCTTACACCAGCAAACTTTCTCTACGATGAGATCTCATTAGTCAATTTTTTATTGAACCTTTAAATATTCTCTTTTGACGAACTATAGTGCTTTTTTAGGATTCTTGAGAATGCAGGTAAGAGGGAGATGAGGGGGGCAAAAAAAAAAACAAACCAAACCAAATCGAACAACCAAACTACTCAAATTCCTTTTACTAATTACATGAAATGAAATGACCAAAACTTCGGTTTGGCTATATTTAACACCCCTATGATCGCTAGGAATCCAGGACCATTTCGATGGACGGTTGGAATGTATCTTTTGAGGGAGATCAATATTAATCTGTTGTACATGTGGACTAGTTGCATCACAATGTAGCTATCCTAATGTACTGGTAGGACATGTGGACGATGGAAGCCATGGCCGAAACATAAAGAAGGAAATGATTTGATATTCAAAACCGCATGTGCACAATATGCCTAAATATTCACCAAATTGCGGCTGGCACAATGTTCACACCCTCGGTCTTGACTCCACGTGTCCTTCGCTATATGCCAATTGCAAAGTAATATATCGAATCAATCCAATGTTCACTGGCTGAATCCGTCGCCTCTTAAAAGAGTTCAACCAGCAAGAACAAGACACTGTCCTTTCCCCTTGATGCAGTGCTGACAGCAGTTGGAAGTTTCTGGGCAGCTCTTGGAGCTTCAGTCAGTTCATGAAAACTCGAGACTCGAGTTAAAATGGATTTCAGTCCTCATCCCTTTCTGCTGCTGTTTCTCCTCAACCATTCCATGCCCCCCATTCACGCATCTTCAAACAAAGACCAGAAAAGTCTTGCCAACGACTCAATCTTCTTTTCCTCAGTATTCTCTGAGAATAGGGATCTACCTGTCTCCCATGGCTTGCGTTTACCCTTTGAAATTCAATTTGGTTGTAAATCCACCTTTGTAATTTACCATTACGGATATGCTTCTCTTCCCCATGAGGGAAGTTCTTAATCATGATTAGACAATGGCACCTTAAGACGTTTGAATGCCTTTCATTGCACAAGGCCACACTGCTTTTGCTGTGGTGTGGAGGATAGACACACTTGATTGTAGGGCAGCCGTCATCTGTACTAAAATTCTCAGGAGCATTCTCACCCAATGGACTAGTAAAGTAAGAACATAATGACCGCACTCCTCCCCATATCTCTGTTGAGGTACCTAACTCATGGTTTACCATTCAATTACAAGAAAAGAAATGGAAGAAAATGGATTAAACCGAGCAGCCAAAGAGGCAAATGTCACCTTAGGCACCAAGGCAGAATCTCCGAACTTGCCGGTTTCTTTTCCGGTCTCTCCTTGGCTTCAGCTTTATAAATGTCCACTACATACCTAGGTGAAATCCAGGAATTTAAGGTTGGCTTAAATCACATGCAGAAGCAGATTTTATACTAGATACTGCTGAACTGTCACGGCTTCATACAAGGAAATGGCACATAGATGATACTTTCTTATCTGAGGTTCCAGTCTCTTAGGGTGTGCCATGTGCAGTAAATCGAGCAAATGTCATGCATGGTGCTCTGGTCTTCGAACTTGTTTCGCCAAAATGACATAGGAGCAAGAGACTGCAACGACTCCTGGCAAGTAGACAATAATATAAAATTGATGAAGATTTGAGCACGTGGGTTCTGAGCTCAGATATGGTTGTTAGTATCATTCAAAGGATATCTTGATTAATGGTGAGCGTCAGAAGAATATTGAAGACAACAGGAAATCGATTTATGGTGGGCTATGTTTGGGTAGACCCTCTACCATTCAACAATAAGTACATGCCTTCATTAGGAAAAGAGAAGCTCTTGTTTGGTTTTTTTGGTCAAAGAGCATGAAATTTTAACATTGCCAGGAGTGAAGACTTCATGGTCTTGGGCTCATTTAATGTTTGTGTTTTCTTGTTGACATTTTGTCCTTAGAATAATAAGTGCGTGGGATGTTTGTCTTTATCTTTATTGTAGTTTAGGTGTTCTACTTTATATAGGACGTGGGAGGTAGAGGTGGCAATATGGGTCATAAACCCATATCATAACCCATTTTTAGTTAAATGGGTCATATATGGGTCAAGTGAAAGTTAAATATGGGTCAAAAATGGGTTTGAGAAAATAAAGCACAAAACTAAATGGGTCTAAATGGGTTATTACTAATAACTCATTGATAACCCCATTTAGACCCACTTTCAACCCATGGCCATGGCTTCTTTAATTTTATAAAATGTTTTTTTTTATAAAAAATCCAAATTATATTATTTTTATATTTCAATTTTTTTTCTTTTCTTTTTCTTTTCTTCTTCCTCCCTTAGCCGATCGCAGGCGGGCGATGTGCCGAGGCGAGGCTCGATCTCGCCGAACTGGCGAGGCCGAGGGCCCGCCCGACGCCGGCGAGCTCGAGCCTCGCCGGTCCGACGAGGCTCGAGCCTCGCCGGTCGTCGGCGAGGCCGAGCCTCGCCTGACCGGGCGAGATCGAGCCTTGCCGGCGTCGGGCGAGGCTTGATCTCGCAGATCCGGCGAGGCCAAGGCCTCACCGGTCGTCGGCGAGGCCGAGCCTCGCCGGATCCGGCGAGTCTCGGCCTCACCGGCCTCGCCGACGATCGGGCGAGGCTCGAGCCTCGCCGGCGTCGGGCGGGGCCTCGGCCGCCGGCTCGGCGAGATCGAGCCCCGCCCGACGCCGGCGAGCTCGATCTTGCCCGTGGTCGGCCGCCGGTCGTCGTTGTTGGCGGCCGGCCGAAGAAAAAGAAAAAAAAAAAGAGAAAAAAATAATTATTAAAAAATAAAATTTATATTTAAAATAAAAATATTTTAAAAAATAAAAAAAAATTATATTATAAAAAATAAAATCGAAAATATTTTTTTAAAAATAAAATTATATTTTAAAAATAAAAATTCGATTTTTTAAAAATATTTTAAAAAGAATTATAAAAAATTTCATTAAATTTGTATTGCATAAAAATGTTTTAACAATACTTTTTTATACTTTTTTTTTTTATAAAAAAATCATAAAAATGAGCTTTTTTAGGTTTAGTTAAAAAAATTTCATATTATAGTTTTTAGTTATTCAATAGTATATTGACTTCAAATAAGAGAAGCATGTGCATAGTCTAATTATTTATAAATATTTCAATTTATAGGTTTTTTTTTTAAACTTTTTTTTTATTTACTATTTTGAATTTAATTTGAAGTTTTAATCCAATTAGCATATAGTAGAAGTGAGTTTTCCTAGAATATTAATAGGTTTTAGCAATACGGGTCGGAGTCGGGTATGGGTGGCACGGGTCGGGTCGGGTATGGGTCACTAGATTTACACTTCTGAGAATATGGGTCAAACGGGTTAAATTGATCAAATATGGGTCGACTCATTTTCGACCCGACCCATACACGACCCGACCCACCCATTTGCCACCTCTAGTGGGAGGGTGTGTTGTAAACAAGAAGCCACCAGAAACTCAGAACAATTTCCCCCTTCAACTTGTGCCTCGTTCCAAATTTCAAAAGTTGCCATTATTTTCAGATCCCAACCTCTTATTTCATCAAAATTACATAGAAGCAAGAGACTCTGACGACTTCTGGCAAGTAGACACGGAGAAATTAGAAGCTTTGCTACACAAGAAAAAAAAATTCAGACATCAAAGCTCAGAAAAGAAAAAGTACCAATGACAAACAATGGGTAGACAACATATTTCTTGGAGAAGATGCACTCCTTGTCAATCCACTTCAGCACGTTTTCTCTCGATGACATTCTTTCATGCACAGGGAAAACCACAGGCTGTCCAAAAAAAGTGAAAGAAGCCTTCTCATCTTCTGAAAGAAAATATTCCTTAACGTTCATACTTCAGGTCATAAACTCAATATAGGAGAATCTAAGCCCTTTCCCATGATAGCGGTAAATATAGAACTCAGAAACAACCCTCAAATTTACCAGTGTCTAACTTATTTGGGTGCTAGGAAATGATAGCGTCATTATTCTGTCTCAATCCTAAACCTTTTAATAATCTGTCAATCTAGTCTTAAACCTCTCAATTGTGCGAATTAAGTCTTGAATCTTTCAATGATTTGCTAATTAGTCCTGAATCTTTCAACGATTTGTCAATTTAGTTTTTTCGGCTAATTTTAGTCGAAGAACGCTAATGCAACAATCTAATCAATGCCAATCATCTTATATTGCAATTAAAATTTTGAATTTTTTTCTTAATTTTTAATTATTATTTTCTTTCTTCAAGTCAGTTTGTGAGGTTTGCTGAAGAGTTGGAAGAAAAAAGGAATAGAAAAAATGGAAAGTGAAAAGGAAAGTAATAAAAAAAATTTAGAAAAATGGTCTTCGTCAACACTGACCGTCTACATAGGATGACTTTGTGTTTTCCAATTAAAATTAGCTGAAAATATTAAATTAGTAAATTATCAAAAAAATTATGATTAAATTGACACAATTGAAAATTTTAAAAGTGAATTGACAAATTGTCAAAAGGTTTAGGACTAAGTTGATAATAAATTTATAACCTTTTTTTTGTAATTTCCTCGGGAAAGAGAAAAAGGAGACACCAAAAACAGCAATCAACAAAATTTAGATGTGGTGAGAGTTCGTAGGTAACTTACTTCCTCTGTGCATAATACATTATGAGACACCATTTTTAAGAATAACCCTATTAAGAAGAGCCACCATGACTTTGAGAACGTTCTAGCAAAAACAACCCTGTCTCAAAACTACTCTGCTCTCTATCCCCGAATGGTTCTCCTTTTCTTGCTATTATCATACGTGAAGAAACGCATGCTGCAAGGCTACAGTTCTGTAATGTGATCACCCCTTGGGGTTCATCGAGAAATGGTAGACCGCCGCTGTCGAGTCCCGGTGTGGCAGCGGGCACAAACGTTCAGCATACCGTTTTTTGTAGCCCTAAGGTCGTGGTCGTACGATGATGATGGTGATGGTGACGACGACGATTTTATAGATTTAGAAGAGCCACCCGTTGGTTTCTTTCTTCTTGTCAACCGCGGCTGTACCTTTTTTCTTGCACGTGACTCGTTCGGGGAAAACCCTAATTGGAATGGGAAAGGAAAAAAGAAGGAAGAGGAGAAAAGCTGACAGAACGATGTGACCATCCCCCCATCCCCACTGACTTGACCCCCGCCCATCCGAATCGTGGAGAATCCAGTTAAAAAATGATGGCGAGTCCCTGACAGACGGGGCGTGAAATTTCAAACGTTGGAATTTAAGGTGGACGCCCGTCTCCAAAGCGTGGGGGAATTCGTGTTGAACAAATTCCATGCCTTAGCCACTCGATATAAAGCTTTTTGGATAGCTGGCACGTCTTTCTCCTTCGGGAAAAAAAAACTCATCCTCCGTTCACGACCAAGCCAGCAAACGGCAGCACGACAGCTATGTTGGAAGGCGACAAACCCGATCCGCCATCGCCATTACAAAAGTCCAAACACCCCTGATTAAGGGGCAAGAAGAAGAAGGTGAGGAGGAAGGTCCCATGTCCGGATGCAAAGAGAAACGTGGTTTTAACTCTCCATGAGACGTCCATGTCGTGCGTGTCCAATGGAGTTCGTCCTTCGATCGCTTTCCGCCCAACCCAACTTCTCCACAAGTCGCTTCGTTTTTGCCCCCGCCCCCATCGCTGACCTACTTCGGTTTTCTCGGTCACGCGAGCCTTGATTCGATTCGCTTGTATACTGACCATGTGTTCTGTAGACTTGGACTTACCATTTCGGTACGTCAAAATGGCTCTTGCGTAAGCACGTGGAAGAGTAAAACTTTTCTTCGTATGATCAAAGCTAAGATTGTATCGACTAATGGATTACTCGGTTCGGCTTTGCACAAACTGATGAGACCACCCCTCCCATAAGATGAATCAATTTATAAGATGTTACATGCAACAAACTTCCCTTTATTGGTTTCTAGCCAAAAAAAAAACCTTTTCCTTTATTGGAAGGTATAATGATGATTTCTTTCTTCTTTTTGGGAAAACCTTTCGAAATGAAAGAGGCAGGCCACATGCCGCGTAGTTAACAAAAGAGGGAGCCCAATCAAGATGACTAAAAGTAGTCAAAGAAGGCACATCAAGACACTTCCAACATTTTTAAAAAGAACGTCTTTCAAAAAGTTACTCATTTTGTTCGCCAACAGTTGTAATTTTGAATGACAATCACTAGGTATGGATCGAGTGTTTTATTTCAGATTCTTAAATATGGGTTAGAGATGATTATAGGAAATACTCATATTTTCATTGATTGTGTATGTCGCGTTGATTGATGATGATTGATATTGTCAATCACGATACGATAGTTTTGAATATCTCGTTACTTAGATAGTCGTCTTGTACTGCTATAAGTTCCTCTTGTCTTGTGACATCCGAAAATTTCGTTCATGTAATTATGTGACAATTGTAACTTTCCATGCATGTAGGTGATACTTAAATTATAAGCTAAGTATTATTTACCTTAATATATCAACAATACGTAGAAGTTTTAATTGAATCATAAATTTCGTGGGGACACGATAGATAATTTCTCCATAAACGCAATTGTCCCACGTCCTTGTGTCGAGTTAAATTGATAAATATTAATGTGTGTGCATTAATAATAGTACATATTACTTAACATATAGCTCAGGTTGATAACAGGTAATATTACTTGTTTGAAATCTAATGAATTAGTGCTAATGATTTATTATTTTCACTAATGGCATCGAGGATATAGATAGGCTATATTTATTTTCCTAATAATATTAATAATCCAGATTTTCTCTTAAATTAAGGTGGCCACCCACACATTTGTCCTTATATCATATATTGCATGATCATGTGTTGCAACCAATCAGGATGGTGATTAAATATATTCTTAACACTTGAAGACCCATTTTGGAAACTTATTCTAAGTGCAAAGAACTCTTTCGGCATTTCCCTCTTGACACTTTCCTTTGTTATTCCCCAATCGTAAAAAAGCTAAACTCTGCCTTGCATTTGTAATTGGGTGGTTTCACATTAGGATGGATAAGTGAACATGCTATGGCTCTACTAGCACTTGTATTTTTATCTTCGTATATGGTGAAATTTTTAATAAAACCTCTTTACTTTGGCAAAAGAACTCTTTCGACATTTCCAAAACTCTGAATGACACTTGCATTTTGTTATTCTCACTTTCAATCCTAAAATTAGTAGGCTAAACTCTTCTATCCAAGGGCTAGAAAGTGGTTATGGTAATTGGGTGGTTTACATTTGTTTGTGATAAGTGAAATTTCTAGGTATTAAGCTAGTTTAAATCTACTTTGTATTTTTATCTTGGTGAGTTGGCTGAGATGTGCAAAAACCTTTTGAGTATGGTATTTTTAAATTTGTCTTGGTGATCTTGTCTATGTTTGTTCTATTTCATTCTAGGTAGTTAGAATTAATCGTTTTATCATATTAATCTTGATGACCCATTACATGTCATTTCTACTTCTTTCTACTTTATTTTAGGTAGTCAGAATCTAGTCATTCTACCACATTTGTCTTGATGATCCATTGCATGTTCGTTCTTCTTCTTTTTACTTCGTTCTAAGTAGTCAAAATCTAGTCGTTTTACCATATTTATCTTGATGACCCATTGCATGTTTATTCTACTTCTTTCTACTTCGTTCTGGGTAGTCATAATTTGGCATTCTACTATATTTATTTTGATAACTCATTGTATGTTCGTTCTGCTTTTTTTTTTTTGCTTCATTTTAGATAATTAGAACCGATTGTTCTGTGATATTTATTTTGATGACTCATTACATGTTCGTTTTGCTTTTTTTTTTTACTTCAATCTAGATAGTCAGAATCTGGTTGTACTATCATATTTATCTTGATAATCTATTGAATATTCATTTGCTTCTTTCTACTTCATTCTGGATAGTTAGAACTGGTCGTTTTGTCATATTTATCTTGATGACCCATTGCATTTTCGTTCTACTTTCTGTTAGGATTTTACTAGTCTGAATCTATTCATTTGTTATACTAGATTTTTACTAAGTCTGTGTGAATTTGCGCCTTCATGAATTTGCTTAATTGGTCAAATCTGTTCTCTTTTGAATTTGTCAACTTGTGAATCTGTTTGTTGATAAATATGTCCATTGGTTCAGACAGACTTTATTGAGTATGAATATATTCCTTGTTAAATTTGTTCATTTGTTAATTTCGTTCATTGCTGAATCCGTCCATTTGTAAATTTGTTCATTATTGGATCCATTCTTTTATTCTATAAGCTTTTATAAAGCCAAATTACTTATTAATTGTTCGGGCTTTACGACCAAAATGTATTTGTTATTCTAACTTAGAATTGTGCTCATTTGCATGTTTAGACCTTACATCTAGATTACGCTTATTCATTCAGGCTCAAAATTTGCCCATTTGATTAACCAAATTTTTAATGACCAGAATATGTTTCTTTTGTAAAAATAAGATTTTATTGGATATGAACTATTTAATTATACAATTATGGATGTGTTTTGTTTTATACAATTAGATTTTACGGAAGTCCAAACCGGTTTCTTTATACAATTAGTTTTACTAGGTCTCCTGATACAATCTAATTTTATGGAAGTCTGAACCTATCTCCTTATGCAATCAAATTTTACTTGGCTTGGTTGTATTTGTGTATACAATCAGATTTTATTGAATCTGGACCTTTATAATTATTCGATCAAATTCTTTATGAGTCTAAGCATCCTTATCTTTTGAATCTCAATATATATATTTTTACTCAATCTAACCATGATAACTTTCTCAGTTTGATTCGCTTCCAAGTCTAGTTTTCCTTTAAAAGACGGATTACCAAATAACATATTCACATTCTGAGTAGGATCACAAGTTGCTTCTTGTCCGATTATGTGACTAATGCATTCCGCTTCTTTGAGAAGCATGTGATGAAGTAAGAAAATGGGTATGGCCATTGGAATCAATGTATATGTTTACTTGTCTTTATAAAATAGAAGGATAAGCATGCTATTATGATGTGCACGTTAAAAGGTATGATGAGAAATGAGGTGAGATAAACTTATAACCCTCATCCTTCACTTATGTGATTTTAAAAAGGAGAAGGTAAGGTTATATATGAAAAGTGGTTATGCATTCGATGTCGATTATTGTAATGGTTGTTTATTTTATTGTTGATGTAAGAAACATCAACGTTAACAAGTGCATCGTGCATGAAAGTAATGTGATTCCGTCACTCACATATGGTGTGTGACAATGCCCCGTGTTGACACCTAATTTTGAAAATAAAATTGCATTTGAACAAATAAAAGAAAAAAAAATGAAAATGGGGAAATTGGATTTGATTGAACTATGCATGGAAGGTGGAAATTCCCGACTAATTTTTCTGCTTCAATTAGATCTTCAAGAAATCAAGAGAATAAAAAGTCAAAATGGAAACCAAGCCCAAAATTGGTGAGGATAATGGCCACATTGATAAATCAAAGGGGAAAGCATCAAAAAGATTATATTCATCGTGTGAATTGCTTGCAAAAATCAAAACGAACTTGGATGGGTTTCTGGTAACATGAGTGAAAACCGAATGTTAATTTGCGAGCCAAAACGGGCTGAAATTCTGTAATTCCCGCAATCAAGGAAGCATAACTTTCTAAAAGACAATAGAGGTTTCATAAAAAAGGCAACGGTCCTGTGAAAAAAAAAAAAAGAAAAGGGGGGTGAAAGATTGAAAAAATTCGAAGCAAAAATTCGGGTCATTTGGAGTTTTTCTTTCTCTAGGTGTGGAAAGGAAATACCAATGGGAGAAAAGTAAAGTTTCTTTCCTTCGGTAGAATTGAAAAGGCGTAGAAAGAGAGTGAGAGAGACAAGTGAGAGAGTGTCAAGAACGCAGAAAATCAATCAAAGAGGGAAAAGCAAAAGCAAAAAGCAGCAAAGGAGAGAGAAGCACAAGAAAAAGTAAATTCTTGTGCTTCTTCTTCACCTAGTCGCCCGGGTCGCCGCTCCCGAGCGACACCCGACGAGCCGTCTCCCGGTCCGAACGACGCCCTCAACCGCGAGCCCATCTCGCCTGCAACTTCCGCCCGACACCGGTGGGATTCCAAGCCTCCGTTTCACCCGCAGTGACCGCTTGCTATCGGGCCGCTCGTCATTTGCACATCCTGTGCCCGCTCAGGAGTCCCGCACATCTACCGCCTCGCCCGACGCCCCCGCACGCCCGAGCGACGCCCCGCCGCCGTGTGACATTTTTGGGGCTGCCCTTATTTTTTCTTTTTGTGCAGGTGTTTTCTTTTAGCAACAAAAAGCCGTGCCTTGAATAGTGATCAAGAGCTAGAATGGTATTGACCAAACTGAAATGCGTGATCGTATCTCCGCTATGGAAGTCCAACTCCGAGCAGCTTGCTCGCCTATGCAATTCATGACTCCCAATCCCTCGAGGCTGATTTGACTCCCCACACTCCTGCTCTCCCGAGACAAGGTAGTCCTAAAGGGGCCAGGCAAGACCCCAAATGAGCCCCGATGACATGCCTGACTGAAGATGACTCCGCTGTTGGTCATTGCCGAAAACTAAGCTCCGACAATGTCCCTAAGATGAGGCAAGATGAAGTGGAAGTGATGGATACTGGGCAGCCTAGGCAAGTTTGATTACCTCGTGAAGTATTCGCTCCTCCCAGCCTTTTACTTTGACTCCCGCAACATAGTTCCAAGTGGATGGATGACATGGACGATCTCGACGCTCCAGTAGAGACAGAACTCGATGATGCCCTAGGAGGAATCGGGCGAGTCTATTCGACGATCTCGTCATGGGAGACATTACGAAGAACCTCTCGGAAGAAATGGACCATGAAGAGTGACCTAGCAATACTCCCTCCCGCATGAGAATTTTTTATCGCTTTGCACTTGAGCTTGCTTAGGAATCATTTCTTTGAGATTTTTTCTTTTTAGGGGTTAGGAATCACAATTTCCATTCCAATAATGTAATTCATTTGATTCTATACAATGAAATTACAATTTTATTTCCAAGTTTTGAGGGCATGACAAAGTACACCAAACTAGGCCTATGATGATATCCAAATGATAAAAGAAAAAGAAAAATCCAAGGAAAATTCCCAGGCCCGGGCTTCATCATGCTTCCTCGTGTCAAAATGTTTAAAAATGGTTTTTGCCAAAAGAATTTCAAAATAGGTTACCTTGTTTGTCTCTTCTAATTCATCCACTTCCCGTTTTAGAACAATATTGAGACTTGCAAAGGTGTGAGAATAATCCACCTAATACAAAGATGTGCTAATACCGATGATCCCGAAGACTCAAACAAAGACCTGAAGAAGTGCAAACGAAGTTGGGAACAACATGAAAAGGCCAAGGCTTCCACATCCGAGCAGACCATCACTATTAATTTAAGTGACACTAAGAAGCCAAAGAAGGAAAAATCAAAGCAGTCTTCCCAAAGATGAAGCCGAGCGCCTAACTCGGTTACTGAAGGAATATGAGGGATATCTTGCATGGACATATGCCGACATGCCCGGTTTAGACCAATTGTGGAGCATTGCCTACCTACCAACTGATGTGACACCTAAGAAGCGCAGGCTACGAGAACCAAGCCCGAACTCTCAAAGAAGATAGAGGAGGAAGTGATGAAGCTCTTGAAGGTGGGATTCATAGTCTCACAAGACTCAATGGGGTGGCCAACATTGTGCCCAAAAGAATGAAGAAAGACGGTCGGGTTCGAGCATGTGTTGATTATCGGATCCGAACAAGGCCAGTCCAAAAGATGATATTGCTACCGCACATAGGGATGTCCTTTGTGGATAGTGCCGCTGGTTTTGAACTATTCTCATTTATGGATGGTTTTTCCTGGGTACATCGATAAGGATAAAGGAGGAAGACAAGGAGAAGACTCGGCATTTATCACCCCGTGGGAACCTTTCTTCATTATAATATGCCCTTCTGACTAAAAATGCAGTGGCAACTTACTAGCGAGCCATGATAGATTGTTTCAGACATGATGCATCAGAGATTGAGGTCTGCGCTGTCGATGATATGATTGCAAAGACTCGACCCGGAAGAAGCCACATCGAAACCTTGAAGAAGCTATTTGATCGACTCCGTGAGTTCAAGCTTCGACTAAATCCCGCCAAGTGCGTGTTTGAGCAACATCCTAAATTGTGGATTCATCATGAGCAAGAAAGGGATTGAAATCGACCCAAAGAAAAGCCAAAGCCATTTGTGAGCCGGCGACCTCCGTCAACGGTGAAAGAAGTCCGAAGCCTTCCTTTGGGAGGTTGAATTATATTGCTCGATCTCATTTCCTAACTTTCAAGAAAACCACCAAGCCATACTCCTTCAAGCTCCTAAAGAAGAATGCACGAAGTCAATTGGGATGATGAATGTCGAGAAGCGTTCGAAAAGTTGAAGAGTTACTTGATGAATCCACCGATGCTTGTCCCACCATCGCTGTGTCATCCTTTAATTCTCTACCTCACTATTCATAGTGAGTCACTAGGGTGTAATGTTGGCTGGAAAGTCCCGCCGATGAAAAGAACGAGCCATTTATTACCCGAGCAAGAAGTTCACCGTATCGAGCTGAAGTATCCCGATGTTGAAAAGACTTGTGTGGCTTTGGTATGGGTATTGCATAGATTGCGACAATACACACCGCATTACTCGCACATTCCTCGTGACCGGGAGCGACCCCATTAAGTACTTACTTGAGCGACCGCCCAGGGTGGGTGTTGGCCAAATGGCAAATTTTACTTACCTGAATTTGATGTACACCATGCCACAAAGTCGGTTAAGGGTCGAGTGATCGACCTATTGGCCGAGAATTGGGAGTCTCTAATGACAATGACGCTTTCCTTTGATGACCGCATCTTGAGTATAAATGAAGACTCGTGGAAGATGTTCTTTGATGGAGCTGTAAACTTGTCCTGTCTCGGTACCGCGCCCGATATCCCTGCATGGACAAAGACCATCTAGTGGCTGCAAAATTGGTATTCCCATGCACCAACAACGTGGCTGAATATGAAGCTTGCATCCTTGGGCTTCGTGCAGCAATTGAGATAGGTGTGGCCAAGTTAAAAGTGTTCGGGGATTCCACATTAATCATAATGTAGACCGTAGGTGAATGGAAGACTAAGGAGGCCAAGTTGCTCCCATACCACAAGTATTTAGAGGATCTGATAGAAAAGTTCGAGGAAGTTTCGTTTGAATATTTGCCAAGGTCTCATAATCAATTCGCAGACGCACTTGCGACGTTGTCTTTGCGTCGGTGTCACTCGATGGTTAGAGGTCGAGCCTCGGAAAATAGAGGTTTTGCCGAGGCCGCCTTATTGCATGGTAGTGATAGAGGAACCGATGGAAACCATGGTACCATGACATCGGGCGACCTATATTCTAAAAGCAAGAGTTCCTAAGGTGCAATCCAAATGACCGAAAGATATCTCATGAAACTTGCCTCCAAATTCTTTATTAGTGGAGATACATTATACAAACGGTCTTTCGACACCGTCCTACTTGGGAGATGTGTCAATGCTAAGGGCCACTCACATGGAAGAAATACATGAAGGGGGTGTGTGGTCCTCACATGAGCGGCCACATATTAGCAAAGAAGATTATGAGACTAGGTTACTACTGACTTTGGGCATCGATTGCATCCAACATGTCGAAGTTGTCACCGTTGTCGACATTTATGGAGACAAGATAAATGTTCCTCCAAATGAGCTGCATCAACTGCCGAGTCATGGTTTTTTCAATGTGTGCATCGATGTAATCGCCCAACTAATCCGAAAAGCTTCGAATGGCCATCGTTTCATCTTTGGTCGCCATTGATTATTTCACAAAATGGATAGAGGCGCATCCTGCAAATTGTTACCGCAAAGAATGTCGTGGAAGTTTGTGCGACGGGATATTGCTCGTTATGGCGTGCCCAAGCCATCATCACATAACCTGGACAAACCTTAACAACAAGTTTGTTAATGATTTGTTCAAGGAGTTCAAAATTCGTCATTTGAATTCATCGCCCTATCGCCCGGATGAATGGTGCGATTGAACAATAAGAACATCAAGAAGATTCTCGGCAAAGACAATTTGATAATATCGTGACCGGCACGAGAGGCCTTACGCCCGATGGCGTATAGGACCTCTTAGTTCGCACTTCTACCGGGGCAACCCTTTTTCTGGTGTACCGCATGGAAGCGGCCCCGCGCTGAAGTAGAAATCCCTTCTCTAAGAATATTGTCTCGCCTAAGTCGACAGAAGCCGAATGGCACAACGTAGGTATGGACCAACTCACTTGATTGAGGAAAACGATTGGAAGGCAGTATGTCATGGCCATTGCTATCCCCACTGGAGTCGCTAAGTCAGTCGCACCTGTTTTTTTTTTTTTCGATGGGTGAAACACCTAAAATGGGTTAATTTCTTAATCGACAACAGACTTGGAGAGTCCGTGCAAGTCTTCGGACCTCAGTAATCCATTAACCTAGTTTTAGGTGTTTCACCCATCGAAAAAAAAAAAAAACAGGTCGCGACACCCCGTTATGGAAGCTTGCGGGATGCCCCAATGGTTAGATACCCAAGGGAGTGTTTCGGGATGCCTTGGAAGTCGAGATACCCTATGGTGAGGATATCCTATGGTTGAAGTTTATGATACTCTAAAATTGAGATGTTTGGAAGGTTGGGATGTCCCAAGGAGTGTTTCGAGATACCCTGAGTTGAGATGCCCCCCGCCGTGGGGGATGCCCCGTGGTGGAAATTTGCAGTGATGTCCGAACAAATGCCCTAATGGTTAGAATGCACCGTGAATCGATGCCCACCTTAGCGGTTGGATTGCCTCATGAGTCTGGGATGTCCGGGAGAGTTCGGGAGGAAAAGTTAAATGAATATATTGTATGTCCACTTGCATGTATAGTATCATATTTTGATTGGTTGCCTTGCATTGGAACTTATTATGCCACATGCATGAGCTTGAATAAAATTATTGTTGCATGATTGTTATTGCGGTAAAATGAAAAAAAGGGAGAGGTAAAGTTTGCTCATGTTTTATCATATTTATTGATTGTTATGCATTCCCTTGCTTGGACCAAATGAAGTGGTAAAAGGTTTTCTAACTTAAACTAGATATTTTATTTAATGGGTTCGGTTCATCCCTACTTTTCAGTTTGTAGGATGATCACTGAAATTTGATGATGGAAGGGATGAGGTGATGCTTGAGATCATCAATCCCCTGAGTTGGATGGTGGCTCGTTTACGGAATAAGATAGAGGTAGAGATGCTAGCTGGCCGAATCCTTTCCCAGGATCTTTGTATTTTGATGTGCTTGAATGAGGTGTTTTGTTGAGAAATTTTTTATTAAGCTTCGGCATGCTATTAAAACAATAATATAAAATGGATAGGTGTCACTGGTGAAGTTTTGGGGCGTCACATGTAATTTCACTACTAAATATAAACATTCTGCTCTCTCCCTCTCTCCATGCACGTTTTTGGTTTCTTCCTCAGTGCCTCTTTTAGTGCCCTGGTCCCCATCACACGCAAAGTTCACACACTATTCCCAATTAAAGAATCACCGAACCCCACTTGAATCAAGCCCCCTTGGACTAAAAACACTACGATAGATCTGAGTTGGGTAATGTGGTCTCAAAGTTTATTGCCTTTTCACATGAATCGACCAAATCACGTTTGACTTTCTCTCGCCTCCGATGTGTTCCAGTTGGGGGAAAAAGAGTATTATAGCTTTATAATTCTTTGAGAGGTGTGCAACCCACGCATAAGGAAATAACGTAAAGCTTAGGTCATTCATATACCCCAGATTTGATTCGTAAATATTCTACAATTTTTGAGAGAGAGGGAGAAAGAATCGATAAAGATCACATTTTTACTCAATTGGTTTGACATTTACCTTATTAGAATAAAGTGTATGTATACCCCGAACAATATAAATAAGAAATGAAATAATTCAATAAGAAAATAAAGTAATGAAATACCAAATAATATCCCTAATGTCTAACATAATCTCTAGCAATATTCAATCTAATATCCATACATATACTTTGTCAACTTCTCACTCAAGGAGCTTTATCTTATATGCATGAGAATGCATTCAGAGAGAGAGTTTCTCCTCGGCTCTTTGCTAAGTGGAGGCCGCCTTCAACCAGAGCCAATCCCCAATTAGACTAAATCTAATCGATTGCTTAAGCCCGCACCTGCTCGTTTCGTTCTTTTCGTCATCACGTGCGCACCCAATCCCCCACGATTCTACAACGTCGACATCAAAGTCGGCCCCCTTCCGTTTCACACCTGCCAGCAAGTAGTGAAACCGAATCATCTCGTGGATTCACATTGCAGAGATCCCACTAAAGTTAAAACAGATCGTAAAGTGAATTGCTTCCATCCCTCTCAATGGACCATCTGAAGCACTCATAGCTAAAGCTTACTTTTGCTAAGGAACCATTTTCATGGCGGGTAGCTCCATGGAATCGACATTTTGGTTTTTGTCTATTCGTTTTTGCTGATATTAAACAAAGTACTATGTGAGTAATGAAATGAGAGCTGTGTTTAATAAAAGCAACTTACCATTATTATCAGTAAGTAACAAACCGGTCCATGAGGGCGGAGTATGGTAAAAGCACGCTAATGAAATGAACAGAACAATTAACGACTTGTCAATGAAGTTGTTGATAGGGCATCACTGGTTATTGAAGAAAGCCTTCAACAATCGACACGAAATTATGGGCGCTAGCATGTATTTGCCAAGTAGTGAAGTCAATAATATTTTCGGATCTATAACTTCATCCAGATAAGTGTTGCTGAATGATAGGAGATTATGGAATAACTCTTGTAATTACATTCGGGATTAGAAGTTGCTCATTTATTTACCCACATTGTGTTTTTTGCAAATATAATATTCCCTGTAAATTTATATTTATCTTTA